>OVAN01009802.1:0-16499 GCA_900406275.1 Anastatica hierochuntica | reverse complement strand
ATTTAACAAAAATAAAGAGTAAGGGTTCAGAAAGCTTCTCAGATTCGAAGTTTAGAAGATGTTTCTTCTCTCTAGGTTACAAATCTCTCTATTGCTATTTAAAACTCAGAAAAATTGCATAATGAAACAGGAAACTCGATCCTAGGTCTTAGTAATGAAATTCGGTTCAAAATAAGTTCGTTCTGGTTCTTCGTAATATTTGTCCGCAAAACAGGACAGGGATCGATCGATCCATAAACAAGGATGGATCCATCCTCGTCCATTTTCTGGGGCATTTCAGCTTTTCATGGACACTTCCTTCGATGTTTGAAATCCATCCAAAATTCATTCTTTTCGCACATGCAAGTCCAATTCCTGTAAAAACAACAAAGAACACAAATATGCGCTAAAAAGATCCGACTACATTCTAAAAACTAGGGGTGGGCGTTCGGGTACCCGTTCGGGTTCGGTTCGGATCCATTTGGGTTTCGGGTTTTCGGGTCTAGAGGTTTAGGACCCATTCGGGTATTTTTCTTTTTCGGTTCGGGTTCGGTTGAGTCTTTGCGGGTTCGGTTCGGGTTCGGGTACCCGTTTAAATTATGTAAAAATTTCAAAAATCCAAATATATCTTAAAAAACTTCAAAAATCCAAAACTAAAATAACCAAAAAGAAATAGATTTAAAAAATATATAACCAAATATCTATAGCTAATAAGAAAATCATTTCGTTTCGGGTATTTATGTGAAATGCAACTAAATATTTCCAATATTTCTAGTATTTTTTTACTATTTTTTGGGATATTTTACGTAATTATCGGTACTTTTGAATAATTTATATTTTTCTCCAAAATGTTTTGAATAATGTTGATATTAGATATAAAAATAATTAATATATTTAAGTTTATTATTATAGTTCGGATATTTTCGGGTACCTGAAATATTTCGGTTCGGGTCGGGTTCAGGTTCGATTCTTCGGATATTGAAATTTAGAATCCATTTGGGCATTTTAACGGTTTCAGTTCGGTTTCGGTTCCATTTTATCCAGTCGGGTTCAGTTCAGTTCTTCGAGTTCGGGTATTTTCAACACCCCTACTAAAAACAATAATTCTCGAGTAAAATCCATAACAGAAACTACTAAAATACTAACACATCAACGATTGACTATCGTACTTAGCCGTGGTGAGATTTAGTTGTCTACGGTCGGATCCACTATGTTCGGAGTGTCCGATTTCTTTTTTGAAGGCCAAGAACTTTCGGTCGAGCTTGTCGTCTAACTTTTTGTCCATTTTGGCCATGCTAGCCGTGATGGCGGCAATAAGAGCTGGATTGTTGCTTGTGTCGGACATCGTACCTGCAATGAAAAATCACGAAAAATATGGATAAAGATGCTCAAGATTACTTAAGAGAATTTCAACATAACTTAGTAAAAATTTGAAAAATAAAAAGTACAGAAAGTATAGTGCGGAAAAATACAACATGGCAGGAATGCTCTGATACCACTTGAAGTGATCTTTTTCGGGACGAAGGATCGGCTCCCAGGATACGCTTCTTATATTAATAGTTAAATGGATTGTAGCAGAAGACTTGGATGGTTTAAGGGTTATGGACGTTCAGATAAGGGTGTACGAACGGTTGGATTGATGGATGAGAGGAGGAACACACGTTCAGATGGGGAACGGACGTTCAAATTAGAAGAAACGAGGCATAGGCCGAATGATCAATTCTCGGAAGTATCTGAACACGAAGTAAACCCGAGATAACTCGATTACTCGTGACGGCGAGAGAATGATCCCGAACGATGATGCATGGATCGTTTGAAGCTTCCGAAGAGGCATGAAATACTCTGGGAGTTTCAGCTTAGATTCACTAGGGAAGAAATTCCTAAAGTGCTAAGTTTCTTTTGATTTCTAGAGAGACAATCAAAAGGAGAGAAAGTTCTTAAAATCTTGGATGGTTATAAATGAAGAGAGGAGTGCTCCTTCTATAGAAAAAGAGTTAGGCAGGAGGTACCCTCATTAAATAAAAAACATTAAAAGATTACAAGTTCCAAGATGACTACAACTAATTCTCTATGCATTGGGCGGCAACTTTATTTGTCTTCTTGGTTTTTAATTCTGTGGGCCCTTTTATCATTAATGGGCACAGAAAATAGTCTCGGGTCTTGCCTTGTTTAAAAACTTTCTCGGAAAACCCGGAGGGACAAAACCGAGAGAAGGACAAAAGAGTGCAAGACCCGACACCTCCATTAATGACGGCTTTCAGAGGCTTGACTGACGATCAATATGATCGGATAAGCACTCGCTAAGTGGCCCGGATCTTGTTGGATACGTACTTAGACGACACGGTTGAGCCGTTGTGTCTTGGATCGGGTCATGGGACCAGATGATTCGCCTAAGGCATTTTCTGGATCCAGCTGCTCCTCGGCTATGATTTCCTCGGGTAAAAGTTTTTCGTCCGCGGGTTATGAGACCTCAGGGTCGTTGGCCATGATCACATCACATCCTTGGCTCCCAATTCTTATCTACTGCTTGAGCAAATTTTGACTTCCCGAACAAAAGGATTAGCTTGGCAAGAGTGAACAAGCAAATCTATTACCTTGTTGTGAGGTACAACTCCAGAGCAAACGAAGTTATTTTGGATGACAAGAAGATTAGTCTAGATCCTTGAGATAGCCACAAGTCACAGTAAGTCTCAAAGAAATAAAGTACATCCATCAAAACATCAATTCCTTCAAAATTGGCGAAAATGAATGCAAAGAGAGACTCTTGTGCCATCAATGTCCAAACTGATCCTCTCTTGGACGTGGATGAAGAAGAGAAAGAGGTCTACAAGTGTCCAATGTCCTATTCAAAAGTCAAGATCAGAATCCTCATTGGTCTTATTTTGAAGAGCGATGAAATATACAAAAAGAAGCTCGGAAACACTCTTAAGCTATTCCCGAAGGCAATTGTGATTTATGAAGCTATTCGAGGCAAGCTTGATGAACTCAACTCACCCTCTACACCACCATTTCTAGAGACTCAAGAAGCTAAAGGAACTACAATTCCTTTAGTGGAAACCGATCACGCCTAAAAAGTGAAAGGACTCGAGCTAAAGGCAACCCACACGGTTTTAATTTTTATTTTAAAAATTTTAGGACTTATTTAGATGACTAATAGTTAGTTTTTACTTTTGCATGATTTTAGAAAACCAAGAAAAATACAAAAAAAATGAATTGGACTCAAGAAGAAACCTGAAAGTTGCTATGTCTGGGTGACAACCGTCAAAACATAGGAGTGTGCCACAATATTGCAGTCGACCAGTGACAGGAGCAAAATGCTTCAAAATCAGTTTTTCAATTTTGGCAAGAGAGCAGATCTAAATCGTCTGACCCATCTCCTGGACCATTCCAAACATTCATTCTACACTAGAGAAGGATATTAAGGACCACCAATCAAGCAAAATCCTCATATCAAAATTTCTTAGAACAAAGTGATGATATCCTGAAGAACCAAGAAGAATAAGCTTGAGAAATGCCATAATTCGATCATACTGAAGCACTGAGAGTTATCCCAAAGCGTCTTAAACCGTACAAAAAGAGGTAATTAAATGCCAAACTTCAATTTTTATTAACTAACAATATATGATAGGTGTGATGCCCAAGAGAAACCGACCATGGATTGGTCAAAATCAAAAGTTTCCCAGAAGATCAAGTTTCTTAACAAAAGGAAACATGTAGATTTCCAGTGCCCGCCAAGTAAATCAATTCAAACCATCGAAGATGCCCGAGAAAAGTGACCATTATGAACAAAAAGTCCAGTTAGAATTTTTATTTTTCAATTTTAACTTTTGGCTAACATTACATATTTTTCGGCTAGCCAAAGAGCTTGGCTAAGCCAAAAATGTCATTTTCATATAAGAATCAGGTTGGCGTACTAAAAATTCATCATGTCAACTTAAAGATATGAATGCAACAACGACAAGCTATCAAAAAAAGTCCTTAATCCAGCCAAAAAGATGTTTCAAGAATGTCTAAAAGATCGTGTTTTCTATCCTTTCAGGAAAATCATCTGTCAAAAATGTTTAAAAACATTTTGGTACAAAAATGAACGCCTTGGAACACTAACCGACCGCCTTGAATTCAATATGACTGATCGGAACGCGAAATGGCCGAGAAAAAACATAAAACAGTCGAGAACACGTCTCGACCGGCGCCGAAGGCTCCAAGACCGGTGTACGTCGTGTAGGACAAGCGATCGGGGTCCAGGGGATTGTGCCTCAACCGCATTCCTAAGCTGGAGCTCCACGACCGATGGGCGTGACTCCTAAGGACCGATCTTTGTCGAGAATTTACACGCAGCCCGTCACACGGCCTAATCGCCTGTCCGCGATGTTTCCCGACCGGACGACATGATTTACACGGGCTGGTCCATGCCAATTTCGAAAAATAGGAAGGGGAAAAGAAGGTTTTTGTTGTCACTTTAGTAGTTTTGGATGTAAAACTCTTAAAACTTCATCTCTTTCTCATTAACAAGTCTTAGAACCCTAAAGAACAAAATCTCAAAACCTTAAATCATTTGTTCTTCTACTAAAGTTAAATTGATTTCCATTGAAGAATCTTATTCCTTTCATCATTTAAGCATCCAAGTATATTCTTAAACTCTCTTTCTCTAAAAGTTAGAAGTTTTAAGATTTTATAAATTTCTCATATTTAGGCTTTTCTTAGCTTGATTCTTAGATATTTCTTTTAGAAAAGCTTGTTGGGTTCATGAATTACACTTACAACATATTAAATAGCTTGTTTTCCCTAAATTTTGAAATTTCAAATTTTGAATTTAAGGAGCATAAAAATATCCGAAATTTGGTGTGTAAATTTGATAAATTTGCATGTTCGAAAGTCATTTCTTTATGTCCAACTAGGATATGCTAGTTATTTTGCATCATTTGATCACAAAATTTAAATTTTTGGTTTTGATTTTTCGCTTAGTGTGTTGAATCCGAAAATGACTTCGAGTTTTTAAGAAATTTGAGTTCTTGCTTATTTGGTGCTTTTGATTTGTTTCTTATATCACTTAGATGTTTCTTTGCTATTACAAATTTCTTATGAACATATATGGATTCTCTTTGAATTTTTCTAGAGATTCATTGTCTCTTTGAGTTTTGATTTTGTAGGATATTCAACAATGGACAATGAGGAGAATGTGAGGAAATCAACAAGGATAGCTAACCTAAAAGAACGAGCTTCAAATATTCAAGAGCGAAGCAATCCTTTTAAACCTCGAAAATCAAAGAAGTTGAAAACATCTACTAAAAAGGATTCAAAAAAGGTGTAGCTAGTGAGAGTGAAGCTACTTTGAGTGATGAATCAGATGAGAATGGAGAAGAGACACAAGGAGAAGAGATCGTTTTTGTTCTGGTTTCTCAAATCATAAATGATGTTCCATACTCCCCACCACCAAAGAAGCTAAGGAAGTCAAGAGCTAAAGGAGTTAAGCTCACAGTTTTGGCACTTTTGAACCAAGAAAAAGAGTTGTTGAACCAAAGTGGGAGCCAAATTTCGATTATAGGTCAGCCCTTGCAACCATAAAGGTTCAAGCTACATTGAAGATTCAATTGCCAACACTTGATGCTTTAAGATTGACAGGAGATGTCACTTGCTTCTTGGATGCTTTGAAGTTGAGAGCTTTTGTAGAGATTTCTTTCCCGGTCTTTGAGGAGCTTACCAAAGAGTTCTTTAGCACTATTGAGCTCTCATATCCCAAGGAAAAACGAGCTAAGCGTCAAGATGGAGTTCTCACTTTCTCGGCTATAGCAACCCTTACTCTTTGACTATTGATGAGTTGTGTCAGATTTTGCATTTGGAGTATTTAGATGAAACCAAGTTTAGCTCGGATCACGTTGCCTAAGCCGTTTGGGATAAATTTGCTCATGACACACTTAGTCGTGAGCATTTGAAAGAGGCCAAGATTTGACATCCAATGGTTCGGTATATGCATAGGCTCATTTCACAGAGGATCTTCAGTAGAACCGAGCAGAGTTCAGTACTTAGAGATGAGTTCTACATCTTCATCTCTCCTTTTGTTGCAAGTCCTCAGAGAGCCAATTATGGTGCTCTCATTGCTAAGAAGATGATAGATGTGAAGCATGAGGCTACTAGGGATAGTAGAAACCCTAGCGATAGGTCTCATTTTGGAGAGATCATCACTGCTATCAAAGAGATCATTAATTAGGTTTGTAGGCTTCTCAAAGAGATCATGTATTCATGAGATGCTAGTATTTGATTAGAGATTCATTTAGTCTTTGTCTCGGTTGATCTTTATGCATGATTACTTTATTTGTGCATCTAGTAGTCTGTCCATAGGTAAATTTTCATTCCAAAAGCTTGTTAAATCACCTGAACAAAATCTTTGATAAGGTGATATCGAAGAGGCTTCGAAAGTATATCGTCTTGGCTCAATGAACATATCGAAACTTGTGTCTATTTAATGCATGCTAATTATTTTAATACCATTCGAATGTCTAGGTTCTTTTGATAATAGTATAGAATCCCGAATCTTGAAAGTGGAGAGGATCTATATTACTGTTTTTGTGTTCTAGACGTTGCTTGATTCTAATCCCTAAAAAAATCGGTTTTCTCTATAATGCATGATTCTCTGCGAATGTCCTATGTGCTTAACGCTTTTTCCCATTGATTTACTTCCTTTAATCATTTTAAGTTTTTGTCTTTTACTTTTAAACTAACCAAACTCTCTTTTATTTTCTGCTTTAGCTTAAATTAATCCTTAAATCCGTAGTGTAAGATCTTAGTCCTTGTGAGAGTGAGAACTTGAAGTATCTCAACTACATTGTGCACTTGCAGCCGTAGTGTCTTTTTCGGTGAAACTTGACATGCTATCAATATTATTGGCGCAATTGTTGGGGACTTGATTAGTTACCTACGAAATTTTCTTTATTGATTTTAGTCTAGAACATATTTATTTTGAGTTTTTACTTCTTTTTTCGTTTTTTTCTTTTTAGATTTTATGCAAAGAAGACCTTCTTTGGACGACCCATCTACAGCGATCCTCCCATTGACATCATTGAACTTAACATAAGGAGACAAAAGAGAGAAAGATTAGCTGCTATGGAAAATCCAAACGAGAATCCTCCTCACGGACAACCACATCTAGTGGACAATCAAACCGTTCACGCTGAAACGTAGTTGCTGGCCATCACTAGTAAAAATCTCGGATATAGCTGATGTGTATATAATTTCATCAATAATTAGGTTCATTCTAACTTAGTTTCATCCACTTTTAGGTTGTATATATGGAATTTAAGTCCTAGAATGCATTAGTTTGAGTCTAGAGTCTAGTTTAGGAATATTTTGCATTTGCATGCATTTTCTTTGTATTTTGTAGATGCAATTATTGATTGATTATGGAGGATCTAGGCATGAATTCAAGGTGGATTTGTAGCTAAGAAATAAAGGAAAAAAGGAGCAAAAGGCTATGGAAGAGTTGAGGATCAACAAGACATCAAAGAAGAGCAAGAAGCCATCAAAACTGCTAAACGAAAGCTCCCATCGACCTGGAGGTCGATGGCCAGCAACCTAGGGTCGATGGCTGGTCACCTTTCCAGCAACCAAGACCTTGGCTGCCAAACGGAAGCTCCCATCGACCAGAAGCAAGATCCCATCGACCTCCTAGATCGATGGCTGATAGCATTGGCCGAAAATGCCCTTATTTTAGGGCTTCCACCACTCTCTCTTTAGTATAAATACCTCTTTATGTTCCAAGAACAAAGAGACACCCTTTGAGACATTTTTCTACAACTTTCTAGACATTTGTTTGAGATCTAAAAACCTTGTATAACTCTTTGTTTTTTGAGTAATTTGGATCTTATTTTTTCTATCTTTCTCTCTAAATCTATTTTTCTAAACCATGGGAGCTCAAAGACCCATTTCATGTCTTTGGTAGATCCTTCTTGGATCTTGAGATATGGTAGGCTAGGGTTAGATCTAGGGTTGTAATGGATATTTAGGCTACATCTTGGCATAGATTTCTACTAGATCTAGTTTAGCTCTTCAAAGATTATTGCTTGCTCAATGACGCCTAGAAAGTGTTCGATGAAATGCGTGAGAGAACTAGATCTATTTCTTTCACTTAGGCCCATGAGAGTGGATGTTACCTAGGTGCTAGATGGCTAAGAGGGCTTAAGTTAGACTATCACATGCATACTTTGATGGGAAACAAACGAGAGTTGAGCCTTTTAGTGTATATAGGTGAATAGATCTCCGTCACGAGAGTGGGTTGATCGAGTATTAAGGGACCCTTGATCTAGGAATAGCTTCGATCCTCCAATAAAGCCTTACCCAAAATCCATTACTACTTTAGATTGAACCCGAACCCATAACTATTGTCTCAGTATCTTATCTTTCTTTTGATTTGATCCAAGTTTACTCTTTGCTTTCATTATATTTTGTTATTGCCTTCTTTATTGCTTAATCGTCATGGTTACCTCCACTTTTGATTAGGTTTAGTAGAGACCCGTGACTATCTCTTACTAGATCGCCTTCTAGACTAGGACCCTTAATATATTCTCCTTGTTTAGGTTCTACTAACCCAAGCCTCTAAATCCTTGGACGACCCTAAAATACTACAATTGACCCCGTTCTCTTGCGGGATTGAGCGTAGGGTATTAGGTTTTATAAATATTAAACTTTGGCACCGAGGAAAACTCTACGTCAAGTTTTGGCGTTGTTGCCGGGGATTTAGGCTTTAGTTAGAATATTCAAAGAGATTTTTAGGATTCAAGGTCTAGGATTTTATCTTTTTGCTTATTTTATGTAACTTTCTTACTTTCTTTTGTTGATTTTCTTTGATTTGTGAAGGTACATGATAACAAGATCAAGAAGTGAGCCAAATACAAGATGTCTTGACACCGATCCAACAATCATTGAAAGGCAACACTCAAAACAAAGAAGAGCTAGAGAGAGACAAGCCCATCTAAGAAGGTTGGGTATAAATCAAGAGGTTGAATAAGGAAATTCTCCACCTATGGAGAATCCTCAAGAGCGAATTCCCCCTGTCAATCAAGGGAATTTTGTGGGACAAGAACACCAAGGAAACCGCCCACTCCACCTCCTGAGAAAAGAACCGAGGATTAGAGAAGGAGATGAGCCATTCACTAATGGTGAAAGGATGGGCATAAGACCGCCAACAATCTGAAACAACAATTTCGAGATCAAGTCAAGCTTGATCAATATAATGCAAAATGCAAGATTCATTGGCCTTGCATTAGAGAACCCTCTTGAGCACTTGGACAACTTTGAAAGGTTGACCGAAACGGAGAAAATCAATAGAGTGTCAGAGGGTATCATCAAATTGACCTTGTTTTCATTCTCTTTATGAGACAAGGCATCTCAATGGGAGAAAGGAGTTGTGACCTCTTCTATATCAACATGGGACGAGTGTAAAAGGAGATTCTTGGCTAAGTTCTTCTCGCCTCAAAGGACGACAAAGGTTAGGAATGAAATCTCCACATTTAAGCAAGGAGGAATGAAATCGCTCTATGAAGCTTGGGAGTGCTTCAATGGATATATAAGGAGTTGCCTTCACCACGGTATCAAAAAGGGAAACCTTCTTCAAATCTTCCATAGAGGTATCCATGAGAAGTACCGTCTAGCTTTGAACATCGCCTCTATGGGAAGCTTTGCTAGTCTTTCCGCCGAGCAAGGAAGACAAGATCAAGGAGTTAAATGATAAAGTTGATAGGCTCATACAACAAACAAGAAGAAGTGCTCACTTTGCGGAAACCGAAGTCAAAGGTCAAGAGGTTGAGAACCAAGAGGAAGTGAGCTACATATAAGGAGGGTACTACCAAAAACCCTTCAATCAAGGGTACAAGCCTTTCAACAACAATTTATCTTAACGAAGCACTAATGTGGAGAACCCACAAGATCAATTCTATCCTTCGAAGACAAACCAACAAGGGTACCAATACCAATCTAGGCAAGGCTACTACCAAAAGCCTCAACAACAAGCCAGTCCTACCAAAGAAGAAGAGAGTCATGTTATGCTTCAGAAGCAAGTGGAAGGACAAAACGAGACAAAAGCCGAAGTCAACAAGAAGTTTGGAGAAATGAATGTGAGGATAGAGTCTCTCTACCGTGATATGAATATCAAGCATGAAGCTCTTGCTTCACATGTCAAGGTAATAGATTCTCAACTTCAACAAGTGATCTCGGAACGTAAAGGAAAGGGAGTATCTAAGGAGAAAGGAGAATCGAGCAAGGAGTTTTGCAATGCCTTTCTAGAAGAGATCGACAAAACTCCTCAACCATAGGACGGTATTGTCTTTACTCTTGAAGAGGAAAAAATTATTGATGATTTTGAGAATCTATTTTTGAATCCTCTTGATGAGAATATTGATTGCTTTGATTAGGACTTGATTGGGAACCCGAATTTTAAAGAAAGCCATGCCGAAATTGACCTTAAAATTGAAGAGAAAGAAGCTTCAATTGGAACGGAGCTTGAGAAAAGGACACTCCATTGGGTAAAGGAGGTGTCGAACTTTAGAAAGAAGAAGAAGAAGAGCCTTTGCTTGTTGATAAGGCTACTAAGAAAGAAGTTTTTAAGGAAGCTAATAAGGATGATAACTTCAAGGAGGAAGATAAACTCAACGTCTCAAGGAAAGAGACATTTGAAAAAATGGATGAGAAACCAAAAACTCCTAACGGTGAGCCTAGTAAGATGGACATAGGAGATGAGGATTTCTCCATCTTGGGTTATTCTTTTACAATGTACGCTTACCTTATCCTCGTTGTTATAAGAAAGAAATCTTGGGAGTGCTTTATCGAAAAATGAAACAAGATGGCGATTTGGACATCCCTCAAGAATGGTATGAGTTAGCCAAAAACGATGCAAGGATTAAGGAAAAGCTCGAGAAGAAACTAGGTACCATAGAGAGGATGGAAAAAGTACTTCAAGCTAATAACATTACAATCTATGATGTGGGAGAAAAGTTCTTGAAAAGGAGCAATGATGAAGGTTTTCTAGTGCCTTGTGCTCTAAAAGGCTCCCAATTTGAGGATGCTTTGGCGGATACCGGAGCAAGTTTGAATGTGATCTCTCTAGACTTTGTAAAGGAGCTTGGTTTGGGAGGTAATATCAAGAAAGGAGCTAATCCCGTACTTATGGGAGATGCTACGAGGAAGGTTCCAATAGGAAGGTTGGAAAACATCAAGCTAAGAGTGGGGAACATATATGTGGAAAACAACTTTGTGAATATGGACAACAATTCTCACCAAGCCAAATTGCCAATTCTACGTGGAACCCCTTTCTTGTTGACTACGGGTGCAATTATTGATTGTGAAGCAAAGAAGTTGACATTGAAGTATGTCGACAAGGGAGCATCTTATCCTATGATCGAGCTCGACAAGGACATTGGGTATTGTGGTACAATGCACCAAGGAAAGGCAAGGGAAATGTCTAGTACTCATGGTGAGAATGTAGCCAGAGTAGAAGGCATGTAAGAATTTGAATCTCCAAGTTTCAAGAGTGGCTACAACCCAAATGTCTACAAGGGGAAGGGAGTTGCTAACTTCCTTAAGATAAGGGATTTTGCTACTAAGAAAGCAAGTACCCATAGGACCGGACTTCGAAAGGATGGTCCTTCATTTCATCAATTAAGGAGAAACAACCACAGTCAAGCTAATGACCTTAAACAAGCGCACTTGAGAGGCAATCTCAAGCATATCCTTTGTACATATTTCTTTTAAGTTTTTAATTTTCATGCTTTTAAATTCAATAAATGTGATTTTTTCATGGAAGAACTTTCTCCAAAGACATTCTTATGCTCTAAGCTTAGGTACCAATGGAGAGCTAAACAAGGAAAAGATCAAAGCAAAAATGGAGTAATGGATCAAAATTTTATACAAGTCGATATGACTCAAAATTCTAAGACACTCCATTGGCCAAGGTAAGTTCTTCTAAATTCAAGCATATAATTTGCATTCCACCATTGAAAAGATTTTCAAGAGTGAATTTTGCAAAAGCTTGATTTAAGAAAACTAAAACTTTTTGATCATTTAAAACCTTTGGTCCTAAACTTTTTTTTCCCTAATGCTTAACTTAATTTTCCCATCAAAATTGGATTTAAAGTTTTAAAGGGGTGACTTGGTTAAACTTTAGAAAAATGGTTAAGAGAGAAATCTCTAAGGACCACTTTTGCAATTTTTTAAAAAACCACCCACTTGGACACTTAAGAATTATTAGCAGATGTTGTTTCAAAAAGCAACAACACTCTTTCTCTTTGCCTTATCAATCGACATTTACATCATTTCATAGCTATCATTGGAGTTCTTTAAAGCTTTGAGAAAGAATTTAAGATTTTTTCACAAAAACCTTCCATTTTTGCAAGCATTCTTCAAGCTCTTTACTTCTCACTCTCACATTTGAATCAAGAAGACAAAGGTATGACTACAAACTTCTTCTTTCCTTGATAGTAATTTTCGATTTTGGTGGAAAGAAGGGAGTTAGATGTTGTTTGTGAGTTTTCTTGGTAGCTAGAGCTTAGTTGTTGAATTTTCATGGGTAAATTCTTCTTAACAACAACTAAATTTGCTTGAATCATGGATTGTTGTTCATTGTGAATAGTGCTAATGAATAGTGTTCTTGAATGAATTTTGGGGAAAATTTGTTTAGTTGGTTCTTATGTTTAATTCATAGTACATATACTTGTTTTGCATGAAGAGGTTAAAGAGGTTGTACCTTTTGAATGATGTCCATTAAGGCCTAAATTTTCGACATTAATAGGCTAAGAGGATTGATTTTGAACTCTCATTTAAGGTGTCATTCCATTGTTATGTTGATAAGAAGCTTGTTTTGTTTGTTGATTGTTGTTAAAACCTTGAGCATTGTCCATTACCATTAAATTTGGATAAATTATATTAAGTGCACACTTATCCAAGTTTAGTTAAGGATTTTAATTGTTTAAAATAAACATTATCTAGGTATATTTTGTAAGCGTCTTACTCATAACAATTGCATCTTTAGATTGTTCGTGAAAAATTTGAAATTGCTAAATGAAGATGGCCAAATATTTTGATCATTTTTGAGAAAAACAAATTTCGGCCCATGTCTATCTCTTAACATGGCATTTAGATTGAATGATTTGGTTGAGGAAGCATGCTAGGAGTCTAGAATTTTTGTGACTTTTTCATGAATGTTGAAATTCCTCTAAACCTTATACGTTCGTTTATTAAAAAAGGCTTTGAAATCACGACATCTACTATCTTTTGTAGATCGAAAGATGACATCAAGTGCACAAGCATTTGTTACTTATTCAAGTTGGTATGACGAAGAGACGAGCCTTTACTTGCACCTCCAAGAAAACGCCAAAGTCATTGCAACAACTTGGGCGGATGAGGACGTTTTGAGAGACATGGAGATCCACAATCAAGTGAAGTACTTGATTCAGAAAATGGATATGGGGAGCATCCTAACAATGAACAATCCAACTTACCGAGACCCCACTCTCCAATTTCTCTCAACGGTGAGCATGATGCAAGGACGTCGTCCTTATGAGAGCTTCGTGTACCTCACATTTAAAATCAAGGAGAACTTCTACAAGGTGCCCCTTGAGAAGATTTGCCAAGTATATGGATTCGATCAAACGAAGGAAGAACTCGGTTATGGGTATGGAATTGAGTCAAGAATGCTTTGGGAACGGATAGCCTTTGGAGAATATGAGGAAGGCTCAGCGAAGCTATCAAAGGTTCGAAATCCAGCAATTC
The DNA here is from genome assembly GCA_900406275.1 of Anastatica hierochuntica. NCBI lineage: Eukaryota > Viridiplantae > Streptophyta > Magnoliopsida > Brassicales > Brassicaceae > Anastatica > Anastatica hierochuntica. The sequence continues at coordinate 2,765 of OVAN01009802.1, read as the reverse complement.
AATACCTTTTGGAATTGCTCAGAAACACGTTTGTGGGAAGGAGCCCACCGAAGCTAGTGAGTCAATTAAGCTTGAAGGTATTATTCCAAAGTATCAAAACTGTGATGAGATGACCAAGTGGAGAAATAATGGAGGACCTCGAGGGAAACAACGTAAACAATGGAGGTGTTTTCCTTTGTGAAATGATGGATTACAATGAAGAGTTGAGGACCGCGGACAAACCTTTGATAAGGATAGGAGGATTCCTCACTCCACTATTTATCCATGTGGGAGTTAAACTCGGGGAATTCCGAAGGTTGAAGGGAGAGAGAAGAATGGACATGAAGCACTTGGTGAAGGAGAAATTTCTCTACGGATATCATGGGTACACTAATATCCAAGTGACTTACTTGTTCGTTGATAAGGAAATGCAACAAAGAGCATGCTACTTGCCCTTGCAAGAGTATACCACGACAAATAAGGACAAGAACCGTTCATTGCGTTTACCGCAGCACCTACTTTTCAACCCTCACTTCCTACCGAGCGAACCAAGACTCTACAAGTCTTATCCCGCCGAGGCACAACCAACCCAAGAAAACGATTATGCCTTAAACTTCAATTACCAAAGCGAAGAACCACCAAAGGGTTACCAAAGGAGCGAATACGAGGAGTACTTAAAGAAAAAGGTGAATGACCAAGTAAAGGTGATAAAGAAGCAAGGAAACTTCCTCACCAAATTGTGGAGAAAAATGGAGAAGAGTGATAAAAATAACCGCTATGCCACTTCTAGTGAGGAAGAAGCGGAAGATGAAATCTCCATTGGTCATGATCAAGAACAACAAAGGCATTCGGTAGCTCTTCCACCATTGGTAATCCGGGAGAAAGGAGAGCATAGAATGCAACCACCAAGAACGTCATTCCAAGAGCCATCCTGGAGGAGACATGGAAAGGATCCCGTTGGCTCTTCTAAGCAATGGCGATCAAAGCACAACAACGAATCCGACTCCTCCATTGGATCCACGCGACACTCATTCATATGAGTTGTCTAAAGGGTACACCTACTTTCCATTGTAAATACTATTGCATGTTTTTCACGATTTAAAGTTTACCAGGAGGATACACCTACGTCTAAAGAGTATTTTTATTGGTCACTCTCACGATTTAAAGTTTACCGAGACGGTGAAATTTAAGTCCGGGGGAGGGGCTTAGTACTAATACTATTTTTAGTTTTGATGTTTTTCTTTTCATTTCTTGCATATTGAGTCTTGCATTGTAGATAATTATGAGTCATAAAAAACAAAAAAATTTGAAAAATTTTCGAAAAAAATCAAAAACATTTTCAATTTGTTTTCAAAATTTTCATATAGATTGCATACATTTGTACAATACTTAGGTTATAGGAGCATATAGGATTGCATTTTGCACAGGAACAATGATGATAATACCTCATAGATGGATAAGTTTTCCTTAATGAATAATGCCCTCATTACAAGTAAAATTATGCCTAGACCGCTTTTAGGCTTAGGAAAATCCTTGATCGGAATTGACCACTTGAAAGAGATTTGCGAATGTTGAAGTAGATATTCTCTTGAATCAATTCCTATCTAAGATGGCTTTTTAAATGAACTTTGGCATCTTGGTTATGGGCATTCTCATACTTGACCATGGAAATTCATTAAATTTCAGCTATGTTCTATCCATTTATACCACTCTATCTTAGCTCAAATTGCTACTCTGCTCTTTAGAGTAGTAACCTACCTTATGAACCCTTAAAACTTTCCTTCAAACCCCCTATTATTTTGTATGTGAGGTCTCTTTAGGAAAGTGCACACACGGGCAAAAACCCGTGTGAATTGAAGCTGAACGACAAAGAGGATACTTCCTTAGAGTTAGCCTCACTTTAAGGCTTACTAGCGTATAAGAGGGTCTCCTAAGCCCGATGTTGCATCTCCTTTACATATTTTTGACGTGTTTTAAGGCTTTTAGGGCTTCCTCTATCCCCCTTTTTAGTATAAATACATCCTCTTAGCCACGAAGAACATTTGTGCTACATAAGCTTGTGTTTTTGTGTGTTCTTTATGTGTTAAAGAGTGATTTAAAGATTTGTAAACACTTTGTACTTAAATCTCTCGAAACCATTCATGTGTTTCTTCTCTCTTTAGATCCATTTTTATTCCTTGTTCTTCATCAAGTTTCTTCCTTTTTCCAAGATTCTTCATTTCTCACAAAATTGGGATTTTTCTTGGATCTCTTTGTGTTTGTTTGTATTCAATCATCTCTTCTCACCTTCTTCTCCCTTCAAGTATGGATTTTCAAGAAGCTTGTGACACTTCTTAGTTTTCCATGGTCCTTAGTGAGTAGAACAGATTGGACCTTGGATTGGTATATTAGGGAGTGATTAGGTGGTTAGATAATGATGTCTAAGGATTGAATGATCTGAGATCTCTATTGTTTAGGTGTTCCTAATGGTAGATCTAGGATAAAAACTTAATCTTGATATGTATGCATTTCACGTCCGGGAGGTGTTTGATGAAATGTCTAGGAGAACCTAAAGCATGCTAAACTTAGCTTAGCCAACAGAAGTTGATTGCTAGGGAGTTTAGTGACTATATGGACTTTTTCTTAGTGATTTCTAATTGATTTATCATTTGCAACAAACGAGAGTTGAGTGAATGTAATCAATATGGAAATGGCCTATTGTCATGAGAGTGAATTAAGCTAGTAATGATTCCTTAGTTGTGAGACTAGTTCTTTTGATTGACTCCTTTCTTGTTAGTTAGCCACTT
>OVAN01009801.1:0-16500 GCA_900406275.1 Anastatica hierochuntica | reverse complement strand
ATCTCCGAAGGAGGAAACATTGTTTTCGAGACCCTTTTCAGGCATCGATTTTGTCGAGAAAGTTTTTGACCCCAACAAGGTTAAAAGTTTTTTCACATCAAATAAGTAGAATCACGTCATTTGTGTCTTATTCCTAAAGTTACACTGCCGCTATTAAGACGAATTTTTGACCTATTAGTCTTTGCTTAATCTTATGTAAGGTTATCTAAAAGATTATGCTTAATGGGCTTAAAAAGCACCTTCCATGTATCATATCTCCTACGCAATCCGTCTTTGTGGCAGAACGATTGGTTTTGCACGACTTTCTGATAGCTCATGAGGTCGTATATAGCTTAAAAATGATAATTCATGGTAATGAAGATAGACATGTCCAAGACATATGACCGGATGGAGTGAATTTTTTGAAAGAGATGCTCATTCGGTTGGGTTTTAATGAAACGTGGGCTAATTGGGTGGTGAATTAGGTTAACTCAACCTCTTATTCTAATTTAATCAATGGACAACCATATGGATTGATCAAACCGTAAAGAAGAATTCGACAGAATGATCCACTGTCACCATTTTTATTTGTCTTGTTTATGGAAGCTCTTAACATCATCAACAAAGCTGAGAGTAGAAAAAACTCTCTAAAATGCAGCTTCATCTCTCAGGCCCAGCGATTAGTCACCTTCTCTTTTCTAATGATACGCTTTTTGTATATAGAACACCGAATGATTAAGTTGAAGAGATTATAATGTCTCTTCAGTATTACTAAAACATCTTAACTCAAAAATAAACTTTGATAAATCTGCTATTACTTTCAGGGATCATATTCCAGAAGAGATCAAAGAGTGGATTAAAGGAAACTCCAAAATACAAAAGGAAGGATATATGGGTGTTCATTTGGGTTTGCCAGAGTGCGTCAGCGGATCAAAGAAACAAATTTTGGGATATATTAATGATTGACCTTAGGGATAGTTTAATGGATGGTATGCTATGAGCATTTCACATTTTGGAAAGGAGGTTTCACTTAAATCAATGGTGATGACCATGTTGGGTTTTATGCCATATCTTCCATTAATTTCTCGTGTCATGGAGTTGTGCAAGAACCTTACAAGTACAATGATGCAGTACTAGTGGGAAAATAATTCGAGTCGAAGAAGATAAATTGGGTGAGCTGAAAATGATTTAATTTGCCTTAGAAATTTGGCAGTTTAGGCTTTAAAGATATATCTTGCTTCAATCAAGCTTTGCTTACCAAGAAAAGTTTGGCGATTGTTACATGAACCAGATAGTTTTTCTGCAAAAGTCACTGCTTCAGCTCCGATGACGTTCTATCTGCTCTGGATAGTACTAAGCCTCCATATGTGAGGCAAAGTATCATCTTTAGCCAAGATTTATTGGTAAAAGGTTTAAAGAGAATAATTGGAGATGGTAGTGATATTAATTTGTAGTGTGTTTCATAGATTTTTTATGAAATTTCTCGAAGAGTAATAAGTCGAGAGCCATTATTGGACATTATGCTCAAAATGAATTACTTGATAAACTTTACTTTGATAAATTATGATTTAAAAAAGATGCATGAACAGCTTATGGCCCAAGAGATACCTCTAATTTTGTAGGAAAGACCAAATCCATAACGGAGTGACTCTTATTGCTGAGTATGGAAAAAATCAGGGATATATTCAGTAGTAACTGGATACAAGTTTGGCAACAAAGAGAAACATCTGAGAGTTTATGCAAGAAGAAAATGTGTGGCCTTCTTTAAATGTCTTGTTGGTGCAAACGCCAAAAAAATAAAAACATCGCAAAAGCTACATAATTTATGTGGAGGATTCTAATTGGTTCAATTGTTGTGGGAGAAAAGCTTTTATCAAGAGGAATAAAAGCTCTTCATGGGTGTCTTTTCTGTGACGAAGAAGATGAAACCGTGAATCATATCTTATTTTTATACCCTTTCACTAGACATGTATATGCTCTTTCAAATGTGCATGCACCATCAAATGGTTTTTTTTCATCGGTATTCAACAACTTCCATCATCTCATGGCACAATAAAATGTGTCTAAGGAAGTCAAAGGTGAACCACCATGAATTCTTTGTTTGATTTGAAAAGCGCATGAAAAAAATAGTTTGAAGATCAGAGCTTCGGTATTCAGGCGATTGTTGACAAAGCGTGTGAAGGTTATAAGCAATAGAACTTGATGAATGGCGATGGAACAAAGGCTCATACTCAAAAAAAAAAAGAAGAAGAAATGATAAGATAATTTAATGGTTAGGGCCTCCATCGAGAAACTTAAGTGCAATATTGATTTTGCTTGGTAAAAATAAAGCATTTTTGTAGAGTATCTTGGGTCTTTCATGATCATAAGGGTACATTATTACATCATAGTAGGAGGTCTTACTCAAATGTGATATCATGTTTTGAAGCGAAGAGAAAAGGTTGAGAATGGACACTAGAAAGTATGCATAATCATCTTCTATCGAAGATCATGTTTAAATCGGCTACATCAGAAATCAAAAAACCGTGAACTCTTCTTATGAATGGCCCTCTTTCTTTGGTCATATAGCGGAGCTCTTCCGATATACACAAGGCAAAATTAACTGGAACATTGCCCTTGAATTTTCAATGTTCTATAAGAGAGCCTTTTAAATTGGTCGAAGTGTGGTAAGAAATGGGTGATTAGCATTTTATGTTGCTTGAGGATGCCTAAGGTGGATAGAAAATGTGTTTATGGTTGAACGTACCTCTTAGGTTGTGTAGAGAACTCATATTACAAATGTGGAGCTTTATACTTGCTCTGTTTGTATCTATTTTATTTATGAGTCTCTGTTTTTTATGTTCTTGTTTATCTATGTTTGCTTTTGTTTCAAAATGTATGTCTTATGTTCGTACAAATGTCCTTTCTCATAATATAAGCACCTTTCATAGAAAAAAGAACAAACTGAACAACAGATTAGTGGACGAGGGGGAATTTTTGCTACATGCACATATTTTAAAGCGGCAATAATGAGCATTCAGTAAGCTATGAAAATATGAGAAGAATGCAACAAGAGAGAAAATGTATTTTTCTAAGATAATATGGACATAAACTGCATATATTAAAGAAACATAAGAATTGGTCTAAATTCTAATATGTATTTTATAGGATGTTGTTTCACTTTGTTCTGTATTTTCAACATAAACTTTGAATTTAATCCAGATAAAAGGAAATATGTGTCGATGCTCCTGCAACAGTTACTAAAGATTCAAAGAAAACCATCAACCATCCTATATTGTGAGTTTGGGACCAATCTGGTTATTAAACGTAAACATGTAAAAATTACATGTAATGTACGACCATGATTTTTTCATTTGGTACACTGAATAATTATTATTTACATTGATAAATTCAAAAGTTGAGATACAAAATTTGATACAAATTTTTGATGCATTAAAAACGGTTTATGCAAAGTGGGGATCAAAATCTCTTTCTTTAACTTTTATTATCCATGGTGAGCTAATTTGATGTAATTCAAAAATTTTAGGATACAACCACACTATCAACTATTTTGCAATGCCTACAAACATAAACTGATATACTTAGAAAATGTGTTTTTGTCTCATACTTTAAAGCCATAAAAGTAAAAACGAGAGATGATGAATCTTTTTATAGTGTCTAGAGTTGCTCGTCGGTGATAAACTTTAATGGACAAATATGGAGGTTCTGTTATTCAAATTGGTTGACCAATATCCAAAACATGAACCAAAGACAAATGGTGTGTTCCACATACATAATAAAATTTGAAACACAATAGATATTTGTGTACGGTGGTCCATTTACCAAAAATAAAAATTCGAGTCTCCTTCGAATATATTTCTTCCCAATATATTGTAGTGTAACCAAGAGTTTTAAGCTTTGCAGAGTTCTTCCCACTTTTAACTTCCAAAGTGGATTATTTAGTATTTTTGACATTTAGCCAAATTTTTAAGCTTTTCAAACTTTCCGCGTTACTCATATCGAATTTGTGTTTTTTACTCAAAACAATCTTGATTTTGATATGTAACTATACTACAATATAGTATTTTTATTGTCTTCAAAATCTAGTCACTCAATACAGTCCTAATTTTAACTTTTGATATGTAACTATACTACATTATGTTGCTTTTATTGTACTCAAATTTTCGTCATTTCGAAGAATGTTGTATTAAAAAAACAATCGAAAATAGTCGAAACCACTTTATCAAAAACGAATTCTAACACGGTTAATTTCCTTTGTTGATGATTCACTTCTTTTATACGGTGAACTACTTTGCTTAATCATTTAATGCAAGTGATAGAAAAAGAAAACTTTGTAAAGTGGAGGGGCACTTCATTATTGTAAGTGTTCGTTATTTATTTATTTATTTATTGTTAAACCCATTTTATTTCTCTAGGCACAACCGGTTAGCAACTGTAGTGCTTACATGTGTAGAGATAGAGCTATTTAGCCTTGCACATTTGGCAAGACTATCAACTCGAGAGTTTAAATCTCGAGAAATATAGAAAATGTTAAAACGTAAAAAGTTAAATTTAAACCTACTAAAATCATCTTTCTCAGCCGCAAAGGATGGCCAATCAGAAAGATATCCGCTTGCTTATAGTTCATAACAAACACAACATCTGTTACAGAGACAGAAACCATGCACTCCATGGTCCACATGAGGGCTCCAAGTTTCGTATGCAGAAGGGAGAAAATGGTACGCTTGAGACAAATCTAAGAACTTAGCCATATGAATAACAAACATGCAATGCAAACATCCTTAAAGTGATATATAACTTAGCATTACCAAGCCGAAACTTCTCCACTCTTGAATCAAGATCGGCTTGTAAGAAATATTACTGTATTTCTTTTACATTATGTGGTCTAATGGTAATCTATTTTTAATTAACATTGTTAAACCTTAATCATACTTGGTAACCAATATAACTAGATATTAAGGAGTTTAATTACTAATTACTCAACTTTGATGGTCGGTTGAGATTGATTTGATACTCAACCTTGATGGACGGTTGAGATCGATCAACAACTTCAACCCGCTTTTCATAGTGGCTTATATTTTAGATTCTATCATTTCAAAATTCTACAAAATGATTTGTAAGGGAAAAAAAGACTCATTATTATCGGATTAGTCATGCTTCTGGCGACGAGTTTCCTTCACGATCAAATTGTGTTATACTCAAACCACTACTATGGACAAAATGAGAGCAAGTAGTGTGAAGTAAAAATAACTTTGGACAGGACAATCATCAATGTAACATGGAGAAAACTATCCAAAAATATGATAGATAAGATCATTGTTATTCATCATGTTTATCTTTGACTTTTTTTCGTTATGTAATTTACAAATATGTCTCTGATTCAAAATTAATATAATCCCATCATTAAAAAAAAGGTAACAAAAAAACTTCCCTAAAGGAACTCACGGGCAAGTTTTGTTTACTTGTCGAGCAAGTAATAAGGAAACTTGTCGAGCAAGTAATAAAGAAACTTCCCGCGCAAGCTAAATGAAATTTCTCGGGCAAGTTATGTTTACTGTTTGGACAAATAATCAAGGTAGCGAAAGCTTGGTCCCTCTCCCCACCTATATATACTTGCCTAAAAGTATAACACTAATGAAATTCTTAAATCAACACACTATAAAAAAGTTCTTAGACAAAAGGAGAAAAGTCCTACATTTTCGCTTAAAGATCAAGTAAACCGTTCATGAAGAGTTCATCGCATCAATGAAGAGGTTGTCGCTAATCCTCTTTCCAATAGTTTAGATGCTTAAAGATTTTAACGTTCATGTAAATGAAGTTTACACGGCTCACTACGAAATCACACAAAACTGAATCTCGTTTACCCCATGTACGTAAAATTTTAAATTCAAAAAATTAGGGCTCACTCAGATGCTTCTAAGGAATGTGCTTAGGACCGGCCTAAGAGATCCTTTTCTCATCTTATTACTCCTTAATCCTTATGATCAAGATCAAGATCCGTATTTAAGAACTCAAACTATCTTCAAGTGATTTTCTAGTAATGTACCTGTTAAGTTTACCAAAACAAACATTGCTTTTAAAATATTATTGGACTTAAAGTCTAAGATATACTCAGACAAAGACTTTGGCTGCAGATTCAACCGGCTTTATGTCGACCTCTCGCATCTCTAGCTTTAACCCTTTGCCTCCTCCATTTGCTAACGGATGGATCCCTAGCTCAGGGCCCGTCATATACTCCCTTGCCTCCCTCTCCTTCTCTATAGATACCCCAAACCGCTTCTCCGTCTCTGCATCCATATCCAGAAACAGCCATAAAAATACAAATGATCTTGAAGACATTACCATTACTTGCTAAAACCGATCTAGACCGTTTTTAAATCTATAACTTGAACATCTTTTCTGTCTCAGCTTTCCATATCCATATATGATCATAAACTACCAATCATTCTTACTACATTTTGCAATATCTAGATTATTACTAGCTAAACGGTCTAGGCTGATTCTCTATCGCTTTTCCGGCTCTTCATCGGACTCTTGATCCTTATCCAAATTCAAATCCAAGCCATAAATAACTAATATGCTTCCACATCTAGACAACTACTAACCGAATCGGTCTAGGTGGCAAAAACTAGGCATTGAATATTACTTTCCTTAAGGAAAAATTTAACCCAAAAACCACTAGATATCTCACAGTAAAAGGAGGGAATGAACTAATGATCAGATTTTTTCACCTTGAATCATCTCGTGGAAGAGCTGGCCATCGCGAGTAACAGCCATCATGACATTAGGTAAGCCAATGGGAAGCTCATGGCCCAAATCAACTTGCCAAAAGTGGAAAACTTTGCCATAAGTCTTAGCGACTTTATCAAGATCTTGACGCTGAATGGGGCCAGGAACACCAGGCATGAACAAGAACCCTCCTTTCACTTCCCATTCGTGTGAGTGCCAAAGCTTCTTCTCTTCGTCAGGCAAAGTCATGAACAGCTTCTCTGTTATTATGTACTCCAATCCGATTAGACGAGAGTTTGCATCAGGACCATCGTAGATCAGACACTGACGCATCTCTTCGTTCACGTGACTACAATAATGGTGAGCTTCTACTTGTCGTGTCATGTCATAAGCATAGAAATGGAACCTGCCAACATAATAAACTAAATAACATTCTAGCAACATTGTAAGTTGTAACTACTGTTGTATGTATGCATGCATGCAGCCTAACTCGAAATGAAATATTCAAACGCAAGTTGAATCAAAACTTTGTTTAGAAAAGATTGGTGCCATAATCTTTATACCTGAATTCAACCGAACAGGTTCTTCTCCAAATTTCACTAAAGATTAATCATATATATATTTATATTGTTATAATTATTACAATTTTGATATTAGCTAAAAGTTGTTATTTTATTATTTTGTTTTTCTTTCAAAAGAATAACTCCAAAGTTGACAAAAGTTATGATTCAGTCTATTAAACAATTGTTGACACAAGAAAAAAAAAAAGAGTCTATTAAACAACTTTAATAACCGAGAAAACCGAACCAAAAGAATGTATACATTAAACATATTTGACCGGATTTATCCACAATGTAAGTAAAATATGTGTTTGTTCATGTTATAAGAGAAAACAATTATATGTTTTATATACTTTCATATTTAGAATGACATATCAAGAAAGATTTACTTTTGCTTTGAAGAAAAGAGTGGCATAGATCAAGATCGAGGGGTAACGTACGCGCAGAGATGTTGGTGGGTTTGATTAACCGGAGCAAAACTTTGGACGGCGGAGGTGGCAGTGTCAATTATGGCGGTTCCGGTCTTGGTTGCATCCCCTGGCACGGCAGGTCCGGTCGTCGTCGATGAGTGAACTGCCTTCTCCATTATTTATTATTTGCTCTTCTTCCTCCCCAAAATTTTTTAAGGCAACCAAAAAAATAGAGTGATTGTAGAAGAGAACAACAGATCATCATGCATTTCATACTTGTGATGATCTAAAAAGGAGGGGACTGTGCATGAAATGCGACACGTGGTGATCTCACAAGGTCACACTTGGGTTCTTCAGCTTTACGTTAGGGCATATAGTAACAAGAACAAGTCAAATGTTTTGGGGATTTTGATAACGCTATTTTTAGACAAGTATTTGTGACAAAATTGTAAACGTTTTGAAATGATGCGCTAATCAATTGCCAGGTAATCATCCCATAGGGAATTTAGAAAGAGTTCCTTGTAAAGCAAGCAATACGTAAAGGTCTTTGAATCCAAATCTGTTTATTTGTGATGCAAGTAACGCAAAGACACCACCAACGAAGGGAAACCTTCTTAAAAGGATTTTCTATGGTTTCAGAAGTCTCTGAAGCTCATTTTTGGATCGACAGCTTTTGATCCTCTTCTCCCTCCTCTGCCTCGGCCTCTCCCTCGTCCCCTGCCCCTTCCGCCACGCCTCACAAAGGACCTCCCATGTTTCACTTCAACGAGTGAAAGAAGCAACTCGTCACAGAGAACGCATCCTTGATGCAGAGTGGCACCTTTCTCAAGAGGAGTAGTTTTCTTGTTGAAATCAATCTCTATGATGGCTGAATCACACTCAGGACAGCGGTTACTAGTGGTGGCTATGCGATGAGCACCTTCTGGAAGAAAAACGATGCAACTACATAAATTGCAGTTGAGTTTCCACTTTGGGAAACTCACTGGGTCCAAGACGAGCGTGCCTTCACACTCTGGACAAGCGCAGACTCCTTGGTTTCTGACCGAGTGTTGGCATGTGGGATGAGGACAGAGAGAACACGGCATGCCTGAACCGGTTTTGGTTTTGGCAGGAGCATTGGGCGTCTTAGAGGCTCCAAAGAGCGTGTCGATGCCTTCGAATGGAGGGGAGTTGTAGCAGTATGGGCAAAGTGGAAATGACTTCCCCTCAGGTCCTGGAACTGAATAGATCACGAGCTCAAAGTTGTCTAAAGGACATGCAAGTTCCTTGTATAGCTGTGATAATTAGTAAACAAAGGATTCAGATTCATGTGTAATAATAGAGATTCAGTGAGGTTTCAGTTGAAGAGTTATGGTGATGAAAAGGTTTGACCTTGACTGTGCCCTTTTGAGGAAGATAATAAACTTCTTCACATGTGCCGCAGAAGAGACGTGGTGGGACTGCAGTGATGTGTTTCATGTAACGCAAACATTTTCCACATTTGCTTAAAGCGCGGCCAGAATCAGCCAGAGGAGAGAACTGTGCTTCAAAGAGCGCATCCATGTGTTCAATCTGAAAGGAAAATATAAGAGAGATACTGAGTGCGACTAGATTTAAATTTGAAGATTTTATCAAAAAAATGACTTTAAAGACAATAAAACAGAAAACCATGTGTTCCCAACCTGTTGAACAAAATAACTGAATTTACGCCGGAATTGCTGAATCACGTGTTGTACAACGTGTGAATGATCAGCTTGGCCTTTGGCAACAAGAGTGATCTGTTGCTCGATAAAGCTCCGGATGTCTGGTAAGCAAAGGTCTGGATCAATACATTGATAGCCTCTTATAAGCGTAATACCTAATGCTGTTGGAACCAATTTCCTCCCAGATTGGACCTGTGAGAGAATGTTAACACCAAACAGAGTAATTAATTTATTCAGAAAACAATAATGGATTCTCCTGAAACGAGTAACATCGTAATCCTGAAGAAAAGCATACTGCCTTTGGGTTGACCCACCTGAACATAATTACGTTCACCAATGTTGTTTATATGCACAGGTATTGATGCATCAGTGCCTATGCCATGCTTCTCCATTAGAGATATCAGCTCACTCTCGGTAAGGAAGTCTGGAGGTGCAGTTTTTCCCTGTAGATGTTACGGCATTCAAAGAAAACAGAAAGGATAAACTAAAATTGGAAACATTAAAGCAACTTGTGTCTTAGTACAAAGCAAATAGAGCAACATCAGAAACTGGAGAAGAATGTAACCTCGTACAGCTCCACTCGTAAAACTTCAATCTTAGCTCCTTCGAGAAAAGAAGGGAGTTTTTTTTCATCTACCGCAGACCATGGCATTATAGCTGTAAACCCCTTTTCTGTCACACGCTGCCCCGTACAATGGAAAGTTTCTCCACCAATCGACAATTCCACTTTTGTCCTGAGGTATCAATCCAAGAGAATACCACATATAAGATGTGCAAAGAATAGGCTATAGCTAGCATGGATCAAGCTATACACGAGTCTTTATTTACCTTATGTATTTGCAGTTAGGTGAGACAGTGCCAATAAAATGTTGACATACATACTGATAGAGTCGCCAAGCATCTCCTCCGACCATGACCTCTGTTGCTGCTCGCATAGGGGTGATAGGAGGATGGTCTCCAGCATCAGTTCCTGACTTTGGCTTTTGAAAGCCGTCTGAGAGAAGTCTCTGCACGTAATCACCCCATACCGGATTACTAACTTGTGCTCTGAGTGTGTCTGCGAAGTCGAATGAAGAAGGATAGGATGTGCTTTCCGTACGCGGATAGCTAGCAAACAGCATTAAAGTTTTGAGTTAAAAAAATTACATCACCATGACGCTAGAAACAGGTTCAAACGAATAAGGGAAGAATGTGATTTATGTATATCCTTCTGAGTGAAGATTTTTCCCTTTCCTATCTAGAAGTTCATAATTACACGAAATGAAACTACCCTTCAATAACAATTTAGGATTTAGCAGAATTGGCCAAATTATATGGTGGTAAGAGGAGTTAAATGACAAAATAATAATCTGAAGAATGGAGCAAGCGACCTGATGAAGCCTTGAGTATACAATCGCTCGGCAAGATGCATAGCCGTTTGAGGTCCAAATCCTAGAGCACTTGAAGCAACCTGTGTAACAGCTATTTGTTAGGCTAGATCAGGGAGAGTAACTTGAATTAAACTCTTTTGTTGAAAACTAAACAAGATTAAGCTATGGCAAAAACTCTACGGGCAGCGATATCAAAAACCAAAAAAAGGATAAACAAAACCAAAAGGGTACGAAGATATCATTTACGTAGCCAACTCATCCCCAAAAACAACAATGAAGCTGATAGAAAAAATAATTTTGGTTGAATGCAAATAATCCACTTTTACAGTCAGTGTCTTGCGATCATTGGCACAGGATATGGTAATCACAGCTCTGACCTTTAGCAAATTCACTGTGTTAAGACCAGCTGGACGACCTTTGACTTCCTGCTTTTCTGATACGTTAATAACTTTTGCAGTTCTGCCTTCCACGACCAACTTTTGAAACACAGTAGCAGCCTACAGTTCGTGAAAGCATGAATATATCCGCAGCACGAGATTTGAAAGCAACAATGTCAGAGATATTCTAACACAAGAACTAGACACTAACTTCCAGGTCGAATAATCTACGCCTCTCCCACTCTAGTTGAAGCTCATAACCATCCTTCATTATATAAGGTCGGAGAGCCCAAAATTTTTCTGGCTTGAAAGTATTAATCTGCATGTACCGTTGCACACAAAATCCAAGAGTAGGAGTCTGGCATGGCCCATAACTGCAAAAACATTTAAAAGGATCTTAAGTAGTTAAAACAAATTAAACCAGATGGATACAGTGACGTGTATTTTAAAGAAGATGAAAAATATCTAGTTTACAGAAATCATTAAAATCACAGAAAGGAAAAAATCAGGCACTTTCTTTCCAGCATTCTGAAGAATACTTGAATTAGAGAACACATGTTAAACCCCACCAGAGAACCAGAAACATCGTTGAATCACAAAAGATCGTCTTATAATGAGAAATGAAGAGATGGTTTACAAAGAAAGACAACATAGAAGCATAGGTCTCACAAAGCTGTGTGGCTATGTCTATGCCCCTTTCCACATTTACATGAACTGCAATACTCAGACACTCTAAATGTCAGGAGATAGCCACGATCAAACACAGAATTGCATTTTATATGATTCAACCATATTGAATACCCCAAGGATAAAAGGAACAATGCATCTGAGCTCAAAGAAAAGCCGACCCTACTTCTCGGAGAATCTTTACACGGAACACAGCAGAGAAAAGGAAGGAGATGAGAGGAAACTGACGAGATAACTCTGCAATCTAGATTCTGATATTTTCCTTGGAAGTAACTTGTTTGGAATCGCGAGAATGCTACACCAACTTTTAGATCTATCTCTTGACGAGCATCTACAGCTAGTGCCTCATCCTTGTTTGGTACAACAAGGTTTTCCATGGCCTTTGATATATCTTTCTCAGTTACAGATGAAAAACGCGCCCGATAAACCCTTCTCTTACTGTCTTTCACATCAAAGCTAGTAGACTCGATAACTACAGAAATTAAAAATGGGCAACGAGTTATAGCAACGGCCATCAAACCAACGTGCATTTCCAAATATGAGTAGGATAGAAAAAGTACTTTGCAGGGAAAAAAATGAATAAGATGTTGGTGGCTAACACCACATATGCAGAAGCTAACTGTATAATTGAACGCGCAATCTACTACTAAAACCTAAAGGGTCTACCATTAGATACTTGCATCATATAGAGATTCAACAATATGATATGTTTCATTTATCATTAAAAAGAGAAGAAAGTATAGTCACTGGTTCAGCAATTAGCAATAGAATGGATGCAATAATTAGAAACAACATATTCGACCCAAAGCTGTTAGACAAGTGAAAAAGAGTAATTATAGACTTGCCTTCAAAACATATATTTTCCCCTTCACGATCACAATCCAACCACAACACCATATAAGTGCAGCCACGAGCTTCGTTACTTAAATGCCTACAAATATGAGCCTGAGATCTGAAGACTGTTAGAGAAAAGTGTACACTAGCGCAGAAATAAAAGAACACAAGTAGCAAATGACCAGCAGAAAAATGCATCCATACTACTAACTACTAAACATTCACATAATTCTTGTTCAAAAATTCATGCATATCGTTTTTCTGTAAAGCACAAAAGCGCATACCTTAACATATACAAATGTTTCTACAAAATATGTATAATTGCTGCCAATATCCAAAGTATGAAGCCGAAAAAATCAGCTTCAGCACTCCCCATGTACAGAGAAAGAGAAAAAAGATCATGAGAAGTATTTTACCTTTGGGTTTGACTCTTTTTTCTGAATTGGAGCGTCAAAAAGATCTTGTGGATCAATTGTTGTCCAATTCTGATATTTTTCTGGGAAATCTACACTAGAATATGAAAATGGCATTTAGAAAAACTGAGAAATCTGCTTTGAGATATTAAGAATGTCAGCAACCGACAACTATCACAGCAGCGTTCGACATAATATAGCGACCACGAAACAAATGAATAGAGAGATGAAACACTAGACATAAACCAATTTTCGAATTGTCGAGTACAACAGGAAAAATATAAACCTCATGACATAATAGACACGAAGAAAACAACAATTTCAAAAGCATCTACAGGGAATGTGCATTTGATAAAGATAGTGTAATCGATGCACATCACGAAGAATGTCATTTATTGAAAGGTAATTTTATCCAAGCCCCAATCACTCTCAATTTGAATAATATAGATAGGCAAGAGAGAAACCTGAAAACATGTCCGATAACAGATGTGACTCTATAATGCGCTTTGAAACCTCGAAACATCCCATCAAATTCGTGCACCTCTGTACTACCTCTCCTTGTAGACATCTGAAACAGCAAAAGGAGAAGATATGTATATATATCCAAAACCAGTAAACTAAACCTCTAACACCAAAGTATCCATATCATCCTTTTCTTTAGTGTTCCTTTACAAGCAATTCAGACTCCCAACACAGAAGTGATACTGAATTTCTAAAATTGCAATCCAGACACAACACTAAAACTAATGAGCCATCAGAGAGAAAGAGAGAAATTTACAAGCAAAGCAACACATCGAGCAAGATGGCTGCTTAGGAAAATAAGGCATATTTTACAAAATCAAGCTTAGTTTACTCATTTGAGCTACTAGGGTTTCAGAAAGTAATCGAAAGAGAGAGAGAGGTATAGAAACCTGGCCATGAGAGAGAACTGAAGCTATGGAGAGAGCAATGCTTGGCTTCTCCGCCACCTGATGAAAACCAACGATAGGAGTTTCTTCGTATGAGAAGAAGAAACGAAGATGGATAAGTAGAATCGAAATCTGATTTCCTCACCATGAGAACTCTAGGGAGATGAGCCATTGGAGTCATGTCGTCGGAATCAAGAGTCAGACGAAGAAGAATTTCAGCACAAACGAAAATGACGACTAGTCAGTCATACACCCCACCGGCCGCCTTTTGCTGTTTCTAAACGTCGTCGTTTCATCTTAAAACCCGGTTGGTTCGCATTTTCTGAAAGCTTTCAGTTTTGGTTTGGTTCTCTTATTAACCGTTAAACCAACCCTTTTTTTTTTTTAGGTCTCAAATTAAATTTGATTTTTTTTTTCACGCAATGCATTTTCTTTTTACAATTAAAAAGGCATTTTAGACGTCAATTATTCACAATAGAAAAGCTCAAAAAAACCAAGTATCAATGGAGTAATAAACATTAACCTTCTATATTAGTTATGAAATGAATTGATATAAGATTAAAAATTGGTGTGATCGATTACAAGTGTGTCTTTAATGAATTAATTTAATTAATTAAAATATGATCATTAATTAATTGATCAACTAAAAATAAAATAAATTTCTAAACATAATTTTTATAGAAAAGAAAAGAAAAATAAAAATACAAATAAAAATATTTTAAATAGTTAATAAATAGATTTATTTTATAAATAGAGGCCAAATATAAGGCTAACCTTATATAAATAATTTAAGAATGAGTTAAGTTATGTTTAGAAAATAATGAGTACTTGAAAAAAATTAATTTTCCAAAAAATTATTTCGAATTTATTTTATCTAAAATGTTTATTTTTCATTTTTATATATGTTATTTGTTCCTTTTAAATATGATGCAAGATCAATTAATCTTGAAACAAACTAAATCTAAAAAATAGATTAATGAAATATTTATCATTATAGATACTTTTTTGAGTTATAATTGTCGAAATAGATACTATTGAGGGTATGCATACATTTTCAGAGAAATTTACCTAAACTAACACTACAAAACATGATTATNGTGGGCCAGTGGTTGCACCACCTCTGCATCCATCTCACGAAACCAGGGTTCGAACCCTGCACCTGCCTCTAGTGAGAGGAACTATTTGCCACTAGGCTACGATGACAAAAAAAAACATGTTTATTAATAGAATAACATCCACTTACTAGACTAACTCTAATCATTTGTCAAATGACCATTAAACCTAAGTTATCTAAATATTATCTAAAATGTCATTTATATTTTTTTTCAAAATAATTCATTTTAATTTTCCTCAAACCTAATTTTCATTTCATTATCCCAAATAAAAAAAACTCTCAACGCTCTCTTCTTCTCCATCGTTTCGCCATCGTCGCTTCCGTCGTATCTTCTATCGTTTTTCTCCTCCGTCGTCTCCACCACTCTTCTCCTCTGCCTTCTTCTTCATCTTCTCTGTAACCTACTTTTCTATTTTGGTTCGTTTTAAAAGGTGAGATTCTCGATTACAATCAATTTTTTCTTTTGAAAAGTAATTTTTCGTTTCGTTTTGATGCTAAAAAGAGATTATATCTGATTTATTTACAATTTATGATGATAAACAACAAAAGAGACAAAAATAAAGATTTTGATGAAAAACTCGCAGGCAGCGGCTAGGGTTTTCGCAGGCTGAAGGTAGATCACGAAGTGGAAAATTACAAAAATATCCTTCATTACGAATCCACAAATTTATTTTAACAGTTGCTACAAATTTGTTCTATTGTCACTACAGATTTATTTTACTGTTACTACATATTTGTTTTACTGTTACGAATCCACAAATTTATTTTTACTGTTACTACATATTTGTTTTACATTAACTACAGATTTGTTTTACTTTAGCTACAAGTTTGTTTTACAGTATTTACATATTTGTTTTACAGTTGTTACAGATTTGTTTTACTGTTACTGCAGATTTAGTCTATCGTTGTTACATATTTTTTTATTGTTATTGTAGATTTATTTTACAGTTACTAAAGATTTAATTTAAATTTGTTACATATTTTTTATATTATTTTGCACATTTATTTTTTATTATGTATTTTTATTTAATTAATGTAATTTTGTTTTACATATATTGTAGATTAGATGCACACATTTATATTTACAATTATCACATATTTTCTCATATGCTAAATTATGTATATGGTTTTTTTTTAAAATAAGAATAACAATTTTTGTGTTGTAACTCGAAGAAATTTTAAAAATAATTAATTTTTACTAACTTGAACTTTAAAGAAGTGGCATGGAACCACTTCGTCATTTTTTTGAGGTAAGTCAAATCGATCACAATGATATTAGGCTTATATGATTTTTAAAATTAAAAATCGAACTAACGAACTCATCTGTAATGATATTAGACATGTATGTAATGTGTTAAATAATAACTATTCAACTCATTTGTAACAACACACAACAATAATGATCCACATAAAAGCTAATGACTTTCAATGTTATGT
>OVAN01009800.1:0-16501 GCA_900406275.1 Anastatica hierochuntica | reverse complement strand
AGTTTAAAAACGTCATTGATATGCTAATTTGAACCAGATTTTCGTTCTAAACAATAATAGAAAATTTCTTTTATTGTCTTTATATCTGGTTTATAAATGACCATTTACATATTTTTTTGTAGATTGGATTCACCCTTAAGAATGCACATATTTGGTTTATTTTTTGATCGGTGGTTTGTACTTTGGTAGTTAGGGGACATTGATATCAATATACTCTTTCTCTCCTGCGATTTTGTATAATGTCTTGCATCTTGACACAATTTTTGATACCCGAAACACTCTAAGCCTCACCACTAAAAGCCTTGAATACCTAGCCTGATTTCCTGATTCTGAGTTCTTCGGTGAAAAGTTTCACGCCTATCATGAATGAATGTAGAGAGTTATTAACATGGAAGTTAAGTTTGTAGGTTCATATTTTAGACTATGGATGGGCTTGGGAGGTTATGCAGCGATTCTTGGGGAGAATGTTCTAATTGTTCTAAGTTTATATGGTTAGCAAAAGTAGCGCAGAGTAAGGTTTTCTGATGGCATATGATCCATTTGGTTTTCAAAATACTTTTCCCGTAGGCTTAATCTTCGTTTTCTTTACTTGAGGACAAGCAAAGATTCAAGTCTGGGGCATTTGATGTGTTAGTATTTTAGTAGTTTTTATTAGAAATTTTACTCGAGAATTATGGTTTTTAGTATGTATTCGGATCTTTTTTGCGCGGATTTTTGTTCTTTGTTGTTTTTACATGAATCGAGCTTGGATGTGCAAAAAGAATGCATTTTGGATGGATTTCAAGCATCGAAGGAAGTGTCCGTGAAAAGCTAAAATACCAGAAACATCTTTGGCTCCATTTTGATCCTTCTTCATTCCCTTTTGCTTCTTTGTATTCATCTTCATTCCCTTTTGTTTACTTTGATTCTTCTTCATTTTTCCTTGATTAATGCTTGTTGTTGACTTCATTTCCACCAAAAATTAAATTCTAAAGTCCTCTTTGTCTTGTCAAGATCCATTCTCTACAAAATGCAAAGAAATGCATGCAAAATGCGAATAATCCTACACTAGACTCAGTTATGAAACTATATAAATTTTGACACTAAAATGAATTATGTACACCCTAAACACAACTAAAACACATGCTAAATGACGTTAAATATGCATTAAATTATGTACACATCAATCATGTAAGCTAAAGAGAAAGGGGTTTCCTTTGTAGCTCTTCTTGGGGTGGTACGACATGCCCTAAGAACCTCAGGTAGCTTATCGGACCAAGACTTCTTGTAGGTACCTAGACGTCTCTTGAGGTTTGCTAAAATTGATTTATTAGCAGCCTCTACCTGACCATTTCTCTAAGGGTATCGAGGTGTGGGCGTGGTAAGGCATCTGTTCCATTTTTCACAGAACATTATGAAGTAATCAGATATAAACTATGATCCGTTATCGGTTACGATTTCTTAAGGGACCTCATGTCGACATATGATACCTCGCCATAAAAATCCCTTAACTTCGAATTTGGTTACCTACTGGAGAGCTTCGGCCTCTATCCACTTCATGAAATAATCGGTTAGGAGTAGTAGAAAGCGTAGCTTTTTCTGTCCTTTTCCTGAAGGTACCAGCGATCCGATAACATCCAAGGATCATCGCATAAAAGGATATGATGCCGTTATCGAGGATAATTTCTCAGTTGGCTGATGATTTATCGGGGCGTGTCTTTGACACTTGTCGCATATGGCGGAATATGTCTCGCAGTCTGCGATTATGGTTTGCCAGAAGTAGCCTTGTCTTTTGATTAGGATAGCCAAAGCTCGGCCACCAGAATGGTTCCCGCAAGAGCCTTCGTGTACTTCTGCCATAAGTTTAAGAGCATCAAGGCCGTGAACACACTTGTAAAGGTTGGCCCGATATGCCCGATATTCTTCGTTTGTAATGGTTGGAGTCGGTTATGCAATACCTTGCACTTAAAGCTTTGAGTTTNGGGGGGGGGGGGGGGAGCTATACCCTCCCGAATTTATTGCATAATTGGAATTCTCCAATCTTCTCGTCCAGTGCTCTTATCATGGAGAGATATCGGTGGGTCATTCTCGCTACTTGGCTCATGGTGAGTCAATATCGTGGCCCAAGTGGTATTCTGAGAACTAGGTTTTGAGGAGATACCTTATGTGCTCTCTCTTGAGTTTGGACTCTGGATTGTGCCCCCAGAGGTGTCTCGAGAAACAGGCTTCAGAGAGTTTTTGTTCTCGGGGATACCTATCGTACATTTGCCCATGTTCGGGGTCTGGATCTTTCCTCAGGTGGTATTTTGAGGCAGTGAGGTATGCCTTTTGAAGTTGCGGGTTTTGGTTATTGGGAACCAAAAGGTAGTGAGAACATGGGTAGAGGGCTCCTCCTGGATAGATGTGGCAGCCACTACCTAGGTTTGTCCTTTGTCTTTATGTTCTTTTAATTTGTTTTTGATAGAGGTATTGGTGGCAATATCAATGCTTGACTTATTTATACCTTCAATTGGTATGATTCGTTTGACAAGGGGGTCAGAAGTGGAGACTAATGCTGCTAAAGCATCGGCGGAGGAATTTTCTCCGTGAGGAATTCTTCTTAGCTCTAATTTTTCAAACTGTTTGGTGAGGTTTTGCACTACCTCGAGGTATGCCTTCATTCTTTCGTCCCTTGTTTCGTATTCTCCATAAAATTGGCTGGCTAAGCATTCAGATCTCATATCCCATGTCTTAATGCCAATTTCAGGCCGGTAACCAATGTCTCGTACTCAACTTCATTACTCGAAGGAATGAAGCCTAATCTGTAAGATTGTTCAATTATTTCACCAGCTGAGGAGGTCAGCCTTAGGTTGATTCCGGAACCTTGTTTCGAGAATGCTCCATCCATGTGGAGAGTCCATTTCAGAGTTATGGAGCCAGCGTCGAGGTGTTCATTAGCTAGTTCGATAATAAATTCAACAAGGACATGAGCCTTAGCAGCGGTTCGAGGTATATACTCTAGGTCATACTCGCTGAGCTCGATGGCCCATTTAGCAAGACGTCCGAATTGGCTGGGACTATGTAGTATTATGCGTAATGGTTGGGAAGTCATTATGACGATCGAGTGTGATTGAAAGTAGAGTTGGAGCTTCCTAGGTGTTGTGACGATTGCCAGAGCTAGTTTTTCCATAGCAGGATACCGAGTTTCTGCGTCTATTAGGCTTTTGCTCATGTAATAGATAAGTCTTCCCTTGTTTTTCTTTTCTCGTACTAGCACAACAATGTACATGTAAAATGGTTCTCCTTCTACCGGTTTGGAAAGTATTGGAGGATCGGAGAGGTAAGACTTGAGTTATTTGAAAGCTTCCTCACATATCTCGTCCCAGAGAAACTTCTTGTTGTTTTGCAGAAGTTTGTAGAATGAGAGGCATTTGTTAGTAGATCGGGAAATGAATCCATTTAAGGTTGCGATTTGTCCAGTCAATCTCTGCACCTCCCTGGTTTTCTGAGGTGGTGGCATTTCCACGAAAGTAGCTATCTATTTTGGGTGACCTTCGATATCTCGTTCGGTTACAAGGTAACCTATAAATTCTCCTAGTGGTACTCCGAAAGTACACTTAGCGGGGTTAAGTTTAATATCACACTTATTAAGGACGTCAAAGCATTCTTTGAGATGATTGATATGATCTTCTCCATTTGAGGATTTGACCAACATGTCATCTATGCAAACCTCCATCATTTTCCCGAGATGTCGGGTAAACATTTTGTTTATGAGTCTCTGGTAGGTTGCTCCGACATTTTTCAAGCCAAAAGGCATGACTTTATAATAGTAGGTGCCACGCTCTGTTATAAAGACGGTTTTTCTTGGTCCTCGGGATCCATCATTATTTAGTTATACCTTGAGAATGCGTTCATTAAGGACAATAGCTAATGGCTTGTAGTTGCCTCGACTAAACGATCAATGTGAGGTAATGAGAAGCTGTCTTTGGGGAAGGTTCATGAAGATTCTGATGTTGACTTTAAGGATGTGTAGAAGCTTAATTTTGATTTCGGAGGGTAATTCCGACCCAATGCTAACACAATTTTCGGGAGCATCATCAATGCAGACTTGCTCAGTGAGGTTCCGTGGGGGACCTCAGATGTTTTTCTGCATTGCTTTCTCCTCCAGGATCTGTAATTGTTATTGGGCAGATTCCTTAATATGTTGGAAACCTCCCAGCTAGCAAATTATAGATACCTTTTGGCTTCTTTGGATTGTACCTACCCCATTAGGGGTTGGGAATTTTACGCATTGGTGATAGATAGAGGCTACTGCTTTCATTATGTGGATCCATGGTCTTCCCAGGATGCATGGAATGAAGCTGGATGGTCGATCACCATGAAGTTTATCATTTTCATAACGCCGCATGCCATAGCTGGGAGTTTGATAGTTCCCAGAAAGGTAGGGGTTGCTCCCGAGAAACCTACGAGATAAGCCTTTTGCTCCATGATCTCATAATTGTCTATCTCCATCCTTTACAGGGTGTTGTAGAAGATAAGGTCAACGGAGCTTCCGGTGTCGATCATCAGCTTCGATACCTCATACCCTGCAACATTGAGAGTGATGACTAGAGCGTCATCGTGAGGTGTGTCGAGATATGAGGTCTCACTTTCCCATAAGGAAATTTTTGTGTTTAGTTCCAGGATGGAAGGCTTTGTTCGATTGTTTGATATAGCCTTACGTAGGTGGCCTTTAATTGAGTTCATAGAATCTTGACAGACACAGGATCCTCCGAGGATGTAATCGATCCTTATGTCGGGGTTTCATCGACTCGAAGCCTTATCAAAAAAGGCAGTTACCGTTCCTTTAGGCAGAGGTGTTGGAGCACCGGCTCGGAGATCTTCTCGCACGCGCGGGGGTGGGGTGGCAATTTACCAGGGATCACATCGACCCTTTTCTTGGGAGCCGGAGGTGGCGAATTGGTTTCCTTTTCAGGTGACCTTTTCCCACTTTGGCGAGGTCTCTCTGGGTTCTTTTCTTAAAAGGTGTCGGTTTCTTGAGATCTATGTCTATTATCTCTCCAACGCCAAACTTTTCAGCTAGCTGACGTTGAAGGTCCCTTAACTCTTTAGTAGAGTGGCCCTTTCTTTCGTGGTAGGAACAAAATTTGTTCTCATCGTAAGCTTTGGTCCATGGGGTCTTTTTTGGCGGAACCCTTAGTTTCTTGGGAATCGACTCTTTGAGGATTCTTAGGCTTCTTAAGAATTTTTTCCAATGCTGCAGTTTCCTCTTCAAAGGTGATAAATCTGGATGCTCTATGTAGAGCATCTCCGACAAGAATTATGACCGATATCAGAGACCTCTTCTGAGAGCGTCGATTGCAACCTGGTCATTTTGGTTCGAGAGTTTTGTTCTGACCGCTCTGAATTTATCTATGTAAACTTGCAGAGTGTCTCCAACTCCCTGTCTGATCTTCCAAAGGTCTGCTTCGGAAGCCTGCTTTCTTATATGGGTCGAATATTGCTTCATGAAAGAATTAGTTAGCTAGTCAAAGCTATCTATCATATTTGGTTCAAGGCCTGAGAACCGTTTGAGAGTTGTTCCTATCAGGTTCTCGGTGAAAGTTCGGCAGTACCTTGCTTCAAAGTCGTCGCGAGTAAAATGAGCCTTGACGATAGATAACCTGAAGGCTCTTAGATGAGCTTTAGGGTCTGAGGTTTCGTCATATTCGGGAATCCTAATTTTTCTCGAATCCTTGATATAAGAATTCGTGATTCAGTCTATAAATGGAGTTCCTCTGGTTTCTTCGATTATACTCTCAATTTCGAGAGTTGACCTTGTGGCCTTATGGACCTGAGCATTCAAATTTTGAAGAGTCGCATGAGTTCTCTCCATGTACCTTGGAATAATCTCAGGTCCATCCATATCGAGGATGGTTGAGTTGTTGACAGGTACCTGATTAGAGGGTTCACGCGGGAACTAGTTTTAGTCATGCCCCCAGGCAACTGGAGAGCTGGGTATCTCTCGGGCTCTTGGGTTTTTTTGCTGAGGTTGATTAGTTGGGTGGCTCGGGTAGGCTATGGTTACAACTTTCGCTCGTCCTTGAGTCTCTACATCGAGGGATACATTTCGAGCCTGGTGGACTGAGGCTGAGATTCTGCCACCAGACAGGATCGAGGCGTCTCTTCCAGACCTGAATATAGGTAGCAGTGGAGGTAAATGGCGATTCTGCTCAGGTATCAAATGGGGAACCTGAGCAGGCATCAAGCTCGTGCTAACAATGTTGGTCCCCACAACAGTGGTAGCTGGGGGGTAGAATGTCAGAATTGTTCATGAAACAGACGTATGGAAACAAGGTCCATGTCCCTCAGGTATTGTGCTATCGGGGGAAAATTCCAGGGGATCTCGAGGAAAAGAGGGATCGGTCACAAAGTCCCGGAAGGTAACTCCAAAGCTTCGACGTTTTGAAGGCTACATCGAAGGGACCAAAGACCTTGTTACCTCTTCGACTTGTTGCTGTCGAGATACCAGCTGGTGCACTAAGTGTTCGTTCTCTTCAATTCTGTTCACCAGTTGTAACATCATCTGGCGGATCTCAGAAAGTTTAGTCGACGCTTGATCGATAACTCGTTCCGGAAGCAAAGATCTGACAGGGGTCTATCATTGGGACTCTTGATGGCTGGAGGCCTCAGATCAACATCACTGGAAAACCTTTGAGGGGTTGTTCATGTAGTAATAGGATTGGGTCAAGCCTCTGCCTAAGTCTTGGGTTCATTACAGAGATCGGAGCGATGAGGCTCCGCGGTTAAGAGATGGGAGCCTCCATGGTTTGGTGAGCTAGGTCTTAGAGTAAGGGAATCGAAATCTGGTCAGTTAACGACTTGGTTGATTGGATCCATCTTCAAGTCATGGAGTCACGGATTCTATGTCTCTCGTCCCCACAGACGACTCCAAAATGTGGAGGATAAATTCCAAACTTAGATTTATAAGAAGATTTAAATGAGGAAAAGAGCGCGTGGGAGAATCTCATTGGGCTTTAGATGAATCGAAGCATTTGTATTAAGATTCCTTTGTTAACAATGGAGTTTACAAAATGAATAAGAATCACGACTAGATTTACATACAAGAATCAAAAAGGTATCGCTAGTTTTTTTTCTAAGTGTTGTCTTGAAGAATATGACCAAGAGGAGCCTTCATCCCTCTCCCTTCTATCCTTTATAACTGGTTCCGCGACCTGAAACTGTCACTGATTCCCGAAATCCTCTCCTGAACTTACGGGATCTCAACCGTCATGTTGACCTGGTCTGAGACATGTTGCCTAATCTCCTTTCGAGACGTGATGCCTTCAGCTTTCTGTTAGGCGGATTGTTAGAAAGTCGGACCTGGTTTTTTACCCTTCTTGGATCTAAATAATGCCCACTTACCTCAGCCAACATCCTCTTTCAACAATGGGGTTTGATTGGTTAATGAGCTTTATCAGATAGGTGAAGGTTAGGCCTAACAATAACAATGGCCGATTGCGGCGTTAGGCGAATTCTGGTCGATAGTGGAAGTTCGGCCAACTTTCTTTTCGCACGAACTATGATGGAATTGAGGATTCTAGAGTCAAACATCACACTAAGGTCGAGTATTCTGATCGGTTTTAGTGGAGAAATAATCCAAACCATCAGGGAAGTCACCATAGGTGTATGGGAAGCAAGAGTCCACAGAAAAACTAGATTCGCCATCGTAGACTGCCCATCGGCATATAATGCTATCATGGTAACACCATGGATCCATGCGATGAAATGCATCCCCAGTACTCAAAACCAAGTCGTTAAATTCCCCACCCCCTAGGGGATAGAAGAAATTAATGGAGAACTACAAGATGCCAGGTCATGCTACGAGGTCACCCTCAAAAGCACACTAACACTCCTGACCCCGGTTTTGGCCAAGGCCAACACAACCGACGAGGAACCAAAGATTGAAAAGCTAGACGAGGTTCCCTTAGTAGAAGGTGATATCACCAGGAAGCTTAAGATCGGTTCGCGTCACCCAATGAGCTTGAGGGAAAGGCTGATAAACTTCCTTCGATCTTATTAAGATTGTTATGCATGGTCGCATGCAAATATGCCAGAGATCGTTCCCGGCATTATCTCGCACAGACTAATGGTTGATCTAGATAATCCACCGGTTAAGCAAAAAGGAGAAAGTTCTCCCCAAAAATAGAAGTCATCGTCAACAAGGAGATAAGCAACCTCCTTGAAGCGGGGCTTATAAGGGAAGTGTAGTACCCAGAGTGGGTAGCCAACGTTGTGGTCGTTAGGAAGAAGAACTGAAAATGGAGGGTTTGCATTGATTTCATAGATCTCAATAAAGCCTATCCCAAAGACCCTTTTCCTCTGCCACTGATAGCGTGTCAAGCTTTACCCAAAAAGACACTACTGCTACAAGTGCACAACGTGGATGCAGTACTTTAGGTTATCGATCCCACGAGGACTAAGATCATACACTACGAATTTCGAGATTAATTTAAGCTAAAACAAAAAAATAAAAAGGTTTTTTGGTGAGTTTAAGAGTAAAAGACAACAACTTAAAATGATTCAAAAGATGTAAATAGATGGGAAAAATCGTTAGGCACATAGGACATTCGAGAGAAATCATGCATCATAGAGAAAACCGATTTGTTTAGAGATTAGGATTAAACAGTGTCTAGAACTCGGGAAACACTAATTTTGATCCTCTCTACTTTCGAGGTTCGAGATTCTATACTAAATATCAAAGATCTTAGACTTTCGAATGGTCTTTAAATATTTAGCATGCATTAAATAGACAAAAGTTTCGGTATCTTCACTGAGCCAAGGCGATATACTTTCGAAGCCTTCTCGAACTCAGCTTATCAAAGATTTGGTTCGGGTGATTTAACAAGCTTCTGGAATGAAAATATACCTTTGGACAGACTACTAGATGCGCAAATAGAGTAATCAGGTATAAAGATCAACCGAGACAAAGACTATATGAATCTCTAATCAAATACTAGCTTCTCATGATAACATGATCACTTTGAGAAGCCTTCAAACCTAACTAATGAACTACTCAGACATGGAGCACAGAAAATAGCAAGGATTCAATGAGGAAAACATCATTAATTAGATCAAGTGTAAAGAAATATTTTTCTATGACAAAGTATGGAATGAATCTCTCCAAAGAACACTTCAAAACTTGAAGAACAAAGAAAAGAATCTCTCAAAGCTTTTGACGGCTTGTAACTTTCAGTAAATATTCGTGTCTCTCTCTTTCTAAAGGTTAAAAACAACTTATTTATAATAGTATGGTTTCTTATATCGTCTTTGGTTATGTCGGTTCTTATGGAATCAAATTTGGTTAAGCGAACCAAAAGTTATGAGTTGAAATCTATCTCTGACAACGAAATGTCTCTATGACCAGAGTGTTCCAAAAATGATCACTCGACCGGCGGTGGTAACTCCATCTCCCGGTCACAGCTTCAAATGTTGCTCCACTTGCTTTCTTTCCGAGACAGACAGACGTGTCTTCGCTTAAACGGCTATAACTTCTCAATCACAGCTCCAAATGACTTCAAACCACTTGTATTTGAAAGCTAACTCAAAATTCCAACTTTTGACAAATTTCATCTCAATCCAATGAAGGGGAAGACCTTCGTTCGTGATTATATTTCTAATGCTGAGAATATGTCCAAATTGGTAAAATGCAAAACTCAAGTGTTTGAGTCTCTGTCTTCATGATCCGTCAATGAAACTTTCTTGGTAATATGAATGATTTTTAATTAGCACGTTTCTCTATCCTTTTTGATGATTTAACCTAATTAGCCCCTAAATTCGCAAATAAGAGAAAATTACCTCTAGAGATCGAAAAAGCATTAAAAACCTGCAAATAAATACGTAAAACTCCATCTAAAACGGTAAAATAATAATGTTATTAACTCTCCCAGACTTAGCTTCTTGCTTGTCCTCAAGCAAAGAAAAACCAAGAACGAAAAAGAAGATTGAAAACGCGGAAACAAACCTTTGTTTTCTAAAACATTGCCTCGTGGTCCTTTCGGTAATCTCCATTCAGTAGCACAAAATTACAGAGATCAGTTCCCACGTACTTACCTTTCGCTTAAAAACCATACCTATTCGTGTCACAATCAAAAATTAAAATGGCATCTCCACTGGTTCTTATTAATTCTAAGGTGCGCTCTTATCGAAGGAATATCGATCTAAGAACAATTGACTTTTTACTCAATTAAGCTTCCAGCCACTTAATCACCTTTGTAAAGTCCTATCCCGTTCTATCTTTATGCTTTAGGGGTTGATTTTCACCTACTTTTCTAGGGTATCATTTTATTTTTTTCTATCCAACCCTTTTGAGAATCTATTTTTCCCTACTTTTCTATGGTATCATTTTATTTTTTGTATCGATCTCTTTTCTCCATCTTTTCTTTTCTTTCTTTTCTAAATTAACCACAAGTGGAATAAGTCTCCATGAGTCTATAGGGTTTGAAATTTTTAAGATATTTTCCCCTTTTTGCTCAGCTCATCGAACCTTAAATCCATTTTATATGAAAGAAATAGTATAAGGGATATTACTCACTAGGAATTAGTGTCAGACCTGAAAGAGGAGTTTATCCACAATATACCAAGCCCCAAGAGGAGAAATTAATTCACTTTAAGGGTTATTCCAGCTTTGAAAATCTGAATCCTATCGGAACTTGCCGTCTTGGTAGATCGATCTACTTATAGGTTTCTGTTCTGTAAAATTTGCAGTTAATAACTAACGTAGGAATAACACGATAGTTTGCACAAAAAAAAATATTTCCAGCAACATAAGATCATATATTTCAACATGTTTTGACTCAAAAAACATAAAGATGACTAAATAAAAATAAAAAGTACATAAGAAAAAAGAAAACGTCATTAGTAACGAATATATCCCCCTGACTTACCTTACACTATCTCGGTGCAAAAGCAATCAACAATAGAGATTAACTGACTCAATAAAAGAAAAATAAGAATAAGAACAAAAATGAAATGAAAAAGACAATGACTCGAACAATAACACCCGATAAAGACTCAAAAATGCATTCGGATCCTGTGTGGGAGTGTATCTCGCGTGGCCTGAAGAGTCACTCTGAGCCGTGTCTGATGTCTCACCTACATCCTATCCCAAGTCTGAAACTAAAGAGAAACTCTCTAAGTCTCCCTCGTCAGCTGGCTCCACTCTCTCTCTATGAGTACTCCTGAAGACTCCTGGTATTGGGTGTCTCAGAACACAAGCAACTCTGCTCATCATCTTCTTTGGTTTAACTCTCCTACTCCTCTATGTAGCTAGAGCAGCTCGAAGATCCTCTAGAGACTTTGTTTGTGGTACAGAATCTGAAGCAACCATGCTCCTAGGGAGTGTTCCTCCCACTCGTGCAGCAGCCTTGGCGATAAACGCCTTGGCTCTATGATAGTCCCTCATGCCAAAGATGAGACACTCTCGAGATCTCCTAAAAACCTGATAAGGAAAAGGGTCGAAAAGAGTATGACCTTCATGCAAAGATGGAAGTGACGAGCAAGGAAGAATGTAGCAAGGTGGCTCTGTGTCATGAAAAGGCACGAACAGGTAGGCGAAGGTCTCAATACCCAGAATCCATCCTGCAAGATAGCAAGATCTAGCAAGTGCTGAAAGATTCAGCGATCCACTACAATCCATTGATGTCTCAGCACTCAAGTCTACTCCTCTAGAAGCGAGGATAATAGTGATGATCTCTCCAAACTGAGAACTATAGCTAGGCTCTCTACTCTCCTTAGTAGCCTCATGCTTCACATCTATCTTCCTCCTAGTAATGAGAGAGCCATAGTTGGCTCTCTGAGGACTACCAATAAAAGGAGAGATGAGGATGAAGAACTCATCTCTAAGTATTGAACTCTGCTCGGTCCTACTGAAGATCCTCTATGAAATGAGCCTATGCACATACCAAACCGTTGGATGTCTTGTCTTGGCCTCCTTCTGATGCCTGGGCCTAAGTGTCTCATGAGCAAATTGATCCCAAACGGTGTAGGCTGCATGATCCGAGCTAAACATGACTTCAACTAAACATTCCAAGTGAAAAATCTCAACAACTCATCAATAGTCAAAGAGTAATAGCTCTAGCCGAGAAAGTGAGAAATCCATCTTGAGTCTTAGCTCGTTTTTCCTTGCAATAGAGAGCTCAATAGTGCTAAGGAACTCCTTATTAAGCTCCTCAGAGCTCAATAGTTCTAAAGAAAGAAATCTCTACAAAATCTCTCAACTTCAAAGTATCCAAGAACCAAGTGACATATCTTGTCAATCCTAAAGAATCAAGTGTTGGCAAATGAATCTTCAATGGAGTTTGAACCTTTGTTGTTGCAAGGGTTGCCCCACAATCGAAATTTGGATCCAACTTTGGTCTAACAACTCTTCTTCTTGGTTCTGATTGTGCTAAAACCGAGAGCTTAAGTCCTTTAGCTCTTGACTTTCTTTGCTTCATTGGTGGTGGAGACTTTGACACATTATTATGATGCAAGAAACTGGAACTAACACCATCTCTTCTCCTTGTGTCTCTTGTCCATTCTCATCTTACTCATCACTCAAAGTAACTTCACTCTCACTAGCTATATCCTTTTCATGCTTCTTTGTCACCTTCGTTGAATCCTTCTTAGTAGATTTTTTCAACCTCTTGGATTTTTTGATTCTAGAAGGATTGCTTGGCCCTTTAATCTTTAAAGTTCTTTCCTTTCAGATAACTATCCTTGTTGATTTCCTCACATTCTCCTTATTGTCCATTGTTGAATATCCTACAAAATCAAAAAACTCAAAGAGGCAATGAGTCTCTTGAAAAACTCAAAGAGAATTCATATATGTTCTTAAGCAATCTGTAATAGCAAAGAAACATCCAAGTGATATAAGAAACAAATCAAAAGCATAAAACATGTAAAAACTCATATTTTCCTCAAAAATTCAAAGTATTTTCGGATTTCTTACACTTAGCCAAAAATCATCACCAAAGATTAAATTTTGAGGTCAAATGGTGCAAAATAACTACTAATCGTAGTTATACATAAAGAAATGGCTTTAGAACAAGCAAATTTAGCAAATTTAAGCACCAATTTTCGGATTTTTTATGCTCCAAAATTCAAAATTTTGAAATTGCAAAATATAATGGAAACAAGCTATTTAACAAGTTATAAGTGTAATTCATGAACCCAACAAGCTTTTCTAAAGGAAATCACTAAGAATTAAGCTAAGAAAAGCCTAAATCTAAGAGCTTTATAAAATCTTAAAACTTGTTACTTAGAGAAAGAGAGTTCAAAAACATACATTGATGCTTGAATGATGAAAGGAATGAGATTCTTCAATCGACATCAATTTAACTTTAGTAGAAGAACAAAGGATTTAAGATTTTGCGATTTCGTTCTTTAGGGTTCTAAGACTTGTTAAAGAGAAAGAGATGAAGTTTTAAGAGATTTAGATCCAAAACTACTAAAGTGAAAATCAAAACCTTGCTTTTCCCTACCTTTTTTCGAATTTGGTTTAGTAATTTAGGGAAAATTGATTTATTTTTGTAAGAATTTTGTTTTGGACACAAAATTTAAAAATTGGAACCACTTACCTTGGGACCGGTTGGTGGCCTTCATTTGGCACGGACCAGCCGGAGAATTCTCACGAGCTGGTCGGGAAACATCACAGACGGGCCATTCTGTCGTGCGACCGACCGCGAGCTTTTTCTCGGTGAACTCCGGTCCGCCAATCGGTGTTGGCTTCAGCTGAGGCACGTGGTCGAGGCAGTCAGCCTTGGTCACCGGTCGCGTGTCCCACCGTGGCACACACCGATCGTTGCTTATCTGGTGGCAGGTCGGGTGAGTTCTTGTTGGGGTCAAAAAAGGTAATATCGAAATCAACGCCCAAGATTCCCGAATGATTCTCATGAGATCTCGAGTTACTAGTATCGGGGCGATAAGAAATCACCATAAACATCAGAAATCTCGTTTTTTCGAAGACGCGAGCAAGGTCTAGTCGTCATTGGGTGACAGGATTATTCCCAAAAGTCTAGTCGCCCATGGGAGACTAGACACGAACCATGTCTAGTCTAGTTGCCCACGAACCATGTCTAGTCGCCCATGGGCGACTAGACTCGTGCCAAAGTCTAGTCGCCCATTGGCGACTAGACACAGACCATGTCTAGTCGCCCATGGGCGACTGCTCGTGCCAAAGTCTAGTCTCCCATGGGCGGATAACAGGTCTTTACATCCTCTCGATCATCTTCTCCTTCGAATCTCAGCTCGATTGTCTCTTGTTTCGGCTCGATTGGAGTTTTCTTTGAAGTTTCGTGGCAATAATTGTAAAGACCTGTTCTTTTCGTAAAAACTTCATATCGATCGTATAAAGCAATAATGGTTAACTCGAACACTGAAATTGTCTTAACTATACGACCGGTCTTATCATTTTGCGAAACTGTCACCCCGTAGTCGTACGAAGAATGACTTCTCCGAAAGTCATCATAAAAATCACTTAGTCGCTAAATGGCCCAGGAAGTCCCGAAACGCGACAAAAGTCCACTTCCAATTCTAGAACAAGAATGGGCCCAACTGCATCAACGATTTACCCAAGTTTCACGAAAGATAAAAGGAAAACGCGATAAAGCTAAAGTTTAGAGATAAATATGGAAAAATCATGAAGATAAAGAATATTCTCGAGAAAAAGGAATATTTTCGTGGAAGGATATGTTCAAAGCTAGGCCGGAAAAGGAAACGAGATTGACCTATGAAGGCATATATAAGGGAGACTAAGGAGAAGAACGAGGGGGAGAGACACACAAAATCTTCTTCATAATTCACACTTAAAGCTTTTAGGTTTATTTTCGTTTTTGCTAGCGAGCTGCGTCTCAATTAGGTTTACAAGTCTTACGCAATTTGAACTAGGATACTCGCCGACAGCTCTCGCGACCATGGCTTATCACCTGTTGTAACGTTCAACGCAGATTCGGAATAAGATCTCTATTGCTCTATTTTTCGATTCTCTTTTTACTTTTATTTCGTCGTCTGTTATTTCGTAATTTGATATGTCGTTGTCTAGTTTAGTAGAAATTCGGGACCTCAAGGAAAGTTAAGGTTTCTTGGCTTTCCTTCGATTAGGATAATCGAGAGTGCGAATTTTGGATTCCTTAACACCAGATCACAGATCAGTCAAGAAACGATATGTCTAGACTAAAAGACTATGTTGTCGTCTCTTTCAAGGATAGAGCAACGGCCGATTAGGCCAACCCTCGCAACGATCTCCTTGCCATTGAATTAACGATTCAAAATATCGATGTCGCAAGAATGTTAGTCGAGACTGGCTGTTCAGCTGATATTATCTTTAAAAATACTCTCGAGAGGATGGAAATCATTCTCTTCGAAATCACAGGAAGTCCGATCCCAATAATAGGCCTCTCGCGAGAAGCTACTATGACCCTCGGTTCGATTAACCTTACGGTTAAAGCTAGGAGAGTAGCGAAAATCATTGAGTTCTTAGCTATGGATCGCCCCGCTTCATACAATGCGATTGTGGGCGTTCCGTGGTTAAACTCCATGCAAGTTGTATCATATACATACCCTTATTGTCCCAAATTCTCGGCCCCATTCGGAATGGAGACAATCCGAGGAGACCGTAACGTATCACAGGTCTGTTTCACTTCTGAACTAAAACATAAAAACACAACGGCGAAAGCTTTCTTTCGAAAGAAAAAGAAAAAAGATTTTGTCGAAGACACCTCAACAAGATCAAACCGAGATCTTCTGGCAGTTACGAAAAGACGAAACCTCTTGAGAGAAACACAAACCAGCTTGCGAGCCCGTCGTCTCGGTATGCCTAGACAAAGAGTTTCCTGAGCGTTGCGTCGAAATCGGTGTTAATCCTTTCATCAGAGAGCCTGCGAAAAATGCAAAAAAGCTTTCCAACAGTTAAAGCATTACTTGACGACACCTCCAGTTCTCGCAAAACCTGTCGTCGGAGAGCCCATGTTCCTGTATATTGCGGTATCAGCTACAGCTGTAAGCGGCGTTCTCATCAGAGAAGAATGTGGTGAACTGAAACCAACTTTTTACGTAAGTAAAACCTTGTTAGACACCAAAACGCGATATCCGCTGATGGAAAAACTGACGCTCGCCGTCGTAATGTCAACTCGAAAACTAATACCATACTTCCAATCGAACACGATCATCGTACTCACTTCATTCCCGTCACAGACAATTTTGCACAGCCCCAGTCAGTCGGGACGATTAGCAAAGTGGGCAATCGAGTTAAGCGAATACGACGTCGAGTACCGAATGACGTAAAGGTTTTCTCGGTGCCAAAGTTTAATATTTATAAAACCTAATACCCTACGCTCAATCCCGAAAGAGAACGGAGTCAATTGTAGTATTTTAGGATCGTCCAAGGATTTAGAGGCTTGTGCTAGTAGAACCTAAAAAAGAAGAATGTACTAAGGGTTCTAGTCTAGAAGGCGATCTACTAAGAGATTGTCAAGGGTCTCTACTAAACCTAATCGAAAGTGAAGGTAACCATGGTGATTGTGCA
>OVAN01009799.1:0-16503 GCA_900406275.1 Anastatica hierochuntica | reverse complement strand
ACTAAGCTAAAACACACTAAAATATGCATGAAATTGTATGTACATCAGTGTACGAATGTTCTTGTACACCTTCTATTTAGAAATGTTTAACAACTGTTTGACTAATTAATTAATTTTCATCATCGACGATAATTCTAATATATTGATAAGTGGTAATTTATATATATTAAACTCTTAAATTTTGCATAACACTTTTCAGTAGCTTAGTACTCGAATATGCGTACAATGGTGTATGTGACAGAGCTGCAAAATGGTGTACGAGTATGCAATGGTGTACGAGTATGCAATGGTGTACGAAGGGCTTCTAAGAAAATGTGTAAGTTTTTAGGTGTAAGTTATAACTGCGTATTATATAACAATATATAAATTCTTTTGCTTAAAATTTAAAAGTCATGTTGGAAATCGTTCGGCAGTAAATGGCGAGTAAATGAAGGAGTAGTGAATTTTGAGAAGATAATAGGGGTGGTAAGTATCTATGGTAATTGGTGACCGATGATTATTTACTACATGTAAATAAGATGGTACATGTCATTGAAGTCAAAAGTTGGACCACCATTGAAAGTCACCTAACCCAACGTTCAATTTATTTCACACTCATGTATTTATAGACACAAACCATTCTATCACGTAATTCGTTTACCAAACATAATAAGATTATAAAAGAAGTGATGGCAACAATGTCTGATTTACCTGACGATATTTTGCATAAAATTATAACGATTGTAGGTGAGAAATCTTCTGCAAACCTCCAACCATTTGTGGTGTTGGGTAATCGGAGTTATCGACTTGTGCAAGCTGAGGAAGTGTTTAGAACATGCAACTGGTATGATGTTTGTTACAATGGGGTCGCCACTCATCTTGAATCTGAATGGTGGATCTTCTTCAAGAAATATTTGGATGCTTGTAACCCAAGCGTTGTGTACTACGAATCTCTATGTCTTGCAACTCACGGTTGCGACTTAGTTGGAGCCGCCAATCTCTTGGAAGTTAACACACTGTTCGACAAGGACTCCGTTCTTGCTTTAGGTATCTTTCATTGTTGTCTTGGCAATCGTTCTACGGCAAGTGAATGTTTCAACATATACGCTGAGAACCATACTCTATTTAACTCAGAACAGATAGCTCGTGCTTGTGTCCGTTTGATGTGGGAATTGGATTGGTTCCCACATCAAGTTTTGTCAATATACTGGAGGTCCTTCAGGTTCCCATACGATAGTATGGGTCAATGGCCTGAATGCGGGTACGACTGCATTATCTACCGCAACGAAAATTGTAACGACTGTGTCCTTTACCGAATCGCATGGGACGTGTCTCATTGCTTTGATTAGTCCTTTTAGCATGTATTTACCATTTAAATGTCAGGGTTCCTGGTTTATTATTTACTATATATTAACTTTCGAACACCTAATATGAAGGTATACACCTTTGATTACTGGGTATACATACACCATGTTCTCGTACACCTACGTGTACAGTTCATACGAAATTGAGTGTACACCATGTAGTAATACACCGTTCATTTACTCAAATAATTTATATTGACTTATAGACGTAATATACCACCAACAAAAAACATTGGGAACCAATGTTAATACAATGAATCTAAAGTCCACATCTTAAATATGTATATTTACGGAGCCACTGTTCATGTTTTGTTTTTCATTAGTTTGACTGACCTTACATATAAGATTACCTTTTAATTGTTCCAACTACCTTACATTAAAGTTTAGTTTAATTGTCACCAAGGAAAGGAAAGTTCTCTCTGTTTTCTTTTCCTTATATAAGACAACATAAGTGAGAACTTTAGCCAACATCATACAACCTTGTGAACCCAAAAAATGTCATCTCCTCACATTCCAGACGAAATACTTGCTAATATCATTGAGAAAGTTGGTCAAGTGCAGTTGTGGCGACTTGGACCTTTTATTGTTGCGGGGAAACGGTCTTACGCTGTCGTGCACATTTATCTTTCAACTGTTGCCAACTACATGTGTAAGTTCAGCCAACCTCTCAACTCCCGCAATTACCATCTCCTATTTACCAAGATTTTATAAAAAAATTCATCTCATAACAGTATCTCTCCATTAGTTAGGGTTTAGGGTTTAATGTTTCGGTTTAGGGTTTAGAGTTTAGGGTTCAAGGTTTAGAGTTTAGGGTTTAGGGTTGTAAATGTTTAGAGTTTGACGTGTTTAGGTTAAGGGTTTAGCGTATAAGTATTCACTATTTTCAGATAACGGTTTATAATTTATGTATTTAAACAATTAATAATGTTTACACAAAATGAATTCTAAATTGTTGAAAATATAGGCAACGACTTAATTACACGTAGCTCCGCATTGGAACAACTAGTAACGTGGTAAGGAACCATATCCTGAAACAAATAACATAGCTTCAAATATAGATGTTACATTTAGGGTGTACGTTCAATGGAGGTCACAAACTTCTTCTATCGTTCGAAATAGCTTGCATATGTTGCAAAAGGGCTGCAAAACATCGAGGAGATGATTATCAACGCACACAGGATACTTAACCACATCATCAAAAGGCCAGCTAAACAAAAACCAGTAGGTTCCTTCCACAGAATTGTAAAACCACGAGAGCTCGATTTTGATGCGATCACATAAGTGATGAATTCTCCACGAGTCAAGCGGGCCAAAATTATCGTCCTTTATTTTAAACGCATCACTTGCCTTCGACTTGTTTCCAAAGCAAATATGAAACATACCTAATGCAAGAGTAGACGCCTCCTCGAATGGGATGTTAGTTTCAAGCAAGCGGATGGCTCTATATAGGTCTCGGTCGTCTGTTGCGAGGCGTAAATCTTTGTAGTACATGACTCCTGGATTATGTGCAGCAACGCATTTCACGAAGAATATTCGTCACTTTCCATAATCTTGAATTGATGTCCCGTGTTGGTAAACACCTTACAAGTTGCAGTTTCGTAAAACTTCCTCGGCATGGAGAAGTTGATACGAACGTTTCCCCGCCAAGACAAACGACTTTAGATTGGATGTTGATTCTTCACCAACGATTACCATAATTTTAAGTAAGAGATCGTCTGGCAAATCGGGAAGAGTAATCATGACCACTTATTAGACTGTATTGAAGGGTGAAATGGATTTGATGAGAGATTAGAGAGAAGACAACTTACAACCAAGGATGCAAATTATAGGATATATGTACTACACTTGATCTACTATTTTCACCATTTAAAGCAAATTTAATGAAAAGGTTGGTGGGAAAATAAACAGGTGTACTTATATTGCTTTAATAAGTTGTAGGTGTTTGTTGCAAGTAAAGCAATAAGTATGACATTAACTTCCACTAGAAAACAGTCAGAGATAATAAAACATCATTACTTCCATAAATGTGAACAATAAATATATTCCCAATGTGATATCTTGAGATTTGGATAATATCGTGATAATTAAATGAAAATATTTATGTCTCTACCAAAACAGTTAATTGGCGAATACCTTTTCTTACGATTATGCTTACCTAACATTAAAATTTCATATAAAGATTAACCTTACATAAAACAGAAAACCATACAAAAGACTGCCGATACGATGATTTATACATAGAAGAAGGGGTTGCATCAAAATACATCACACAACATAGAATAACAACATAACCGAAGAGTCGTACATATGGATAAAACAAGGGTTAGCATAAAATAGAGATATGAAAGAGAAGTGCCGCCTTCTCCAAACCGTTGTCGCCAATGTCACTCCAGTTTATCACAGGGACTGTAATAGCATCAAGTTCCTACTGCGCCTTCCGTTACTCTTCTTCAAGTCTAGACTTCTCCATCGCAAAACTGTTGTTGATTAACGCTTGCATGTCGTCAAGCTTTTTGAGTTTTCCGGTTATTCAGGTGAACTCAGTGACCACCTCATTGCGCCTTTCCTTGGGTATCATATTCTCCTTAACCGTGTTGATAAAGGCTCTGTATCGACCAACTATGGGTTCCCCCGAGCCCGAGACTGCCTTGTGTTTTCCTGATCGGTTGTCCGACATTTCTGTTTTTGCTTGACCAAAAAAACCAGTTATCTGACTAAGCATGTTAGATATAAGGAAAAAGAAGTAGATTAGACAAATAACAAACCTGGTAGATGATGATTGCTGAGAGTTGCTTGTACAACATTGAATAAGGATTAAGTTCGTCTTTAGCGTTTGCGAGTACATATATATAGGGGAAGTAGCATTTAATTGCTTTTAACCACTAAGCAAGAGTTAATGGAAAATGTTTAGAGGAAGTTAAACGTCTAATTAAACCGTAATTGCTGACGTGTCAACTTATGGTGTACGTTGTACGTTACCTGGTGTACATTGAGTTACAGATAAGGTGTACGCAACCGTTGTCATCGAAAACACGTTAACATATAAACTAATAAGAATTGTTAATGCATTTGATAGATATCAAATGCAGTTATGGCTTTCAACCACCGCAAAATATTTAATGCGAAACGTGGGGGGAAGTTAAAAGTTCAATGAAACCGTAATTGTTGACGTGACCATTTACGGTGTACTGTGTATGTCACCCGGGTGTACATTGAGTTATAGATATGGTGTACGCAGTCGTTGTCATCGAAAAGCACGTTAACGTATAAACTAATAATAATTATTAACGCATTTGACAGACATCACATGCATTTATAGTTTTCAACCTCCGAAAAAGATTTAAGTCTTGAAGTGGCCATTTAAGGCGTACAATGTACTTAGCAGGGTGTATATTGAGTTACTGATAAGGTGTACAAAACCGTTGTAATCGGAAAGCACGGTAATGCATAATAATATGACTTATTTTACCATTTCACAAACATCGCATGCAATTATGACTTTCAACCACCACACAAGAGTTATGGGAAACGTGAGTTGAAGTAAAATGTTGGATGCAACCGTCATTGCTGATGTGCCCATCTAAGGTGTATAATGTACGTTTCTTGTTATGTTTAACATAATATGACTTATTACAGCATTTGACAGACATCGCATGCAGTATGGTACAATACACAGTCGTTACAAAAACGTTCCGTGTTCTCGTCATGGTAAAATAAACATGACACTCTAGGATACAACATTTTTTTCTCCTTTTGGGAATCTGAATGCCCGCCAATATGGATCTATGTAGTTTGGGCAGTACTTTTGTAAGCCCTCTTTCAGCACACCTCACTTCCGTACAAGAGTGTCAGAGGTTAATAATGAGTGATTTGATGCTTACATACTAAAATCTCGGGTTGCCCTGGTTAAATCGCCCTTGCAACAACAGAACATACCTTGTGCTAGTGTTGCATAAGCATGGAGAGGACAATTGATTGTAGAAGGGATATAATCTCGTTGAGGTCGGCGTTTCTGGTTGCAAGTCGCAAAGCTTCAAAGTATATAACGTCTGGATTACACACAACAACAACTTTTCAAATAAATTCCTATATCTTCCTCCTGCCCCTATATCCACCCGATCGGAGGCCATGGTGTATACCCTGCACTTCCTAAGGACTGTGTTAGACTGCACGATATTGTAAGACCGTTTGCCCGCAACGAGAAATGGTCCAAGTCGCCATCATTGGTCTTCTCCAACTTTGACAATGATCTTCTCTAGTATATCGTCTGGAGGTAAGGAAACACCATTATTTATTTTCGCAATTTGATATTATTGTGTGAAAGAATATGTGTTAGTAGTATATTATATAATTTCTCCATCATCCTTTTTTTGAGCTTTTCATAACAACGGTAGCTGGGAGGTAGCATTTAGTATGATAAGACAGGGGTAATAGCGTGTACAATGTAACAAGTTACAACCTAACCAAACCCTTCACAAAGACAACGTAACTTGTGGGAGTAAATGTGACAAGTAGACAGTTAGATATGAGATATAAATATCACCCAACCACAAGTTGGCGCGACATTGCTATTAAACGCAATCGTTTACTTCTTCAACCTGGTTTGAACAATCATCAAAGGCATTTCCACAAAGACCTAACGAGATTTTACCACAAATTATTAACCTTCTTGCCAAACAAAATTTTCTTTACCTTTCGCCGTTTGTATTAACCGAGAAACAAGGTTACGAACTAGTTCACGCTGCATGCATATTAAGGAACTGCAACTTGTACGCGATTTGAAATGATGTAAGACAAATATCTCCAAAAGGAAAGTATCGTGCCTTCTTCGATAAATGCCTTGCGGAAGGTAATACACAAGCAATGTTTTTCGAGGGCCTCCGTATAGCAACCTAGTGCGGTGATCTTTATGGGGCCATACAAATGCTTGAAACAAATGTTCCAATTCATGAGGAATCTACATTAGCCTTGGGAGTCTTCTACGTCTGTGTTGGGGCTGCAACCAAAGGAAGCCAAGTGTTTCAAATCTATGCTCAACACCATGCATGGTTGTGATCCAAGCTATTTCGGCAACAAAGCGAAGAGATTCTAAATGTCATATCATTTTTCAATCCACCATTTGAGAACACGTACCATCCCACATTAACATATCCGGAGGATGAGTATATTTGGATACCATCTTGTTCTTATTATGACCACTGCCCACGCTTTGATCCGAGATGTTGCAACTACGAGTTTTACTGGTTTGCGCGACATATTTGTAAAATGCTGTAAAAATCTTTGTATATTAGCATGGTTATTAAGTATGTTATTAGGTTTGTCTCAAATTATTAATTCGATCGAGAGAACGCCGTATGCTACTACGTTGTGGTACACGTTAATGCAACTGTGTTTCTCTATGTACACCGTACATGTAGACCACTGTACACGCACCGACGTACACTTCCAAAATAAATACCCTTGCGTGTTCTTCAGAGGAGACATTAATTGACCTTAAGTGGCATTAAATTAGTTGTTGGGAAGTGAATGCAGCGGGTGATAAAATTTATTATGATTGTAGTAAGTATGTGATAAAATTTTAGCAAAGGATTTGAGAAATCTCCAACTTAGACAAATCAAAATAATATGAAAACGGGTGAAAGGTCATGCGATAGGGGAAGGGGTAAGGCTACCAATTCCATAGATGCAACAGTGGTGTGTTATTGTGGTTTTTCATGCCGTGATTAGGCAATCTTGGACGAACATGAATTCAGGGCGGAGATTCTATAGATGTGAGAGATACAAGATACATATCTAGTATGTAATTTAAGTTTTGATTTATCTTCTTTTATTTGAAATTTGGTATCTTTTTAGCGTTGAGGTGAATGTACATTCTTTCGGTGGTTTGACGAGGGAGAGTCATTCGGGTGGCAAAAGAATGCACTGATTAAAGCTCGAAACGAGATTCGATATAAAAATAAGGTAACTGCGAAAATGAAGCACATGATTATGGAGCTCTATAATGAATTAAGGACAAAGAAAGAAGGCGAAGAAGACATCATCAATCGTTTTCCTACTCTGTGATTTCGTTGTTTGTAATACCAACGGTTTTTAAATTGTGTTAGTTTCCTTATGCGATAACCGGGAACAGCGACATGCATCTCTTGTCTCAAAAAATAACTTTCACGTGTTTAATGTCGATCTTCATAATGTGTACACCGTACATCATTTTTTAGGTGTACGGAAACACCACACATGGTGTACACACATAAGCAACACAGTGTACACAATAATTATGGTGTAGGAATACGCGCTAACCTTCTTCCAGGTTTTTTATATATCAGTTTAACAACGCAGGTGAGGTACGAAATTTTAACCATCATTACTATTATAAGTGTACGCATTATAATGTAAGCAACCAACCAATTCCGTACACATAAGATCATCCGAAAATATTTTTGGTTAGTCGTGTATGCACGATATGTCACCTCTGAACCTTAAGATAAAAAAATCGAATGGTAACGAATATATTTTGTGTAAATGGTGTACGTGGCATATTTCACCTCTCCAACTTAAGTTAGACAAAAAAAACTTTCAGTCACGATTCCTCCTAAGTAATCAAGGTAGAGCATATGTGCATGTCGTTTTCTTGTGTCCTTGTTGACCACACCGACCACAATTATTAGGCTTTCTCCTTTTACTAGGTCCTTGAAGTTTGACAGAGAAAATTGTCGAACAATATAACACTACAATATTTATTGAAATATGCACTGACTATGCAGTTTTCATACTTGATGCTCCCCAACCAAATGTTTCCATTTCTTAGGGGGCCTACCAGGTGGTCTTCTGGCTTTTGGAGGGAGTATGTCGGGACTATCTGTCACTTCCTTTGGTAGGTTAAGATCATCTGGATCAAGCAGGGGTATAATAATTCCCTTGATCATATCCATAAACCTTTTTTAACGTGTGCTTCGGAACCTGGATGCCGCAATTGCATGCCGACATGGTGATCCCAGCAACTGGAATTCTCTGCAAGAACATGTAGACTTCTCAAGGCTAACATGAAAACTATATCCACCAAGACTAGATGTCACTTCAAACTCCCACGCTGTAAATGGCAAGACCAGTAGACTAGCCGACTTTTCCACCTAGTCTAGCAACTGTTTTTCTATTTCTTCCACAACATCTCCTTCCATCACTGAAATCATACACCGTCTACTCTCAAACCACCTGCTCAGCATCCGACGGATAAATTCTAGCAACGCCACAATAGGACAATCCCTAGCAGGAACAGGGGCATTCTTATGAAATTCGACAATGTTGGAAGACATGAGATTGTATCTGTTACCCTAAAAATGTGCTTTTGTCCAATGCTTAACAGAAATACCCTCTAAATATTTCCAACAGTGGATATCAACCTGCTTGATCTACTCATACGCTTTTTTAAGTTCCGAGACTTTGAAAGCTTCAGCGGTTGTGACCACCATTTCCTTCTTATTCTTCTTTTTGTACCTTGCGTCCACATTTCTCTTTAAGTGTTGAAGACAAGCCCCGTGGTGTGCACGTGGAAACCATTGATCTTTTGTCGTGTAAATTGAAGCGCATTTGTCTGATATGATTGTAAGGTCAAAACCATCTTCAAAAATTGATGTCACCCTCTAAAAGAAAACCAACTCCACGACTCGTCGTTCTTGTTGTTAACTATAGCAAAGGCTATGGGGAATATTTGTTAATTTGCATCTTGTCCACTAGCGGTAAGGAGAACACCTTTGTACTTGCCAAACATGCGTGTCTCATCCACCACCAAGACCTTACGCAAGTACTTCCACCCATCGGTACATGCCTTCA
Organism: Anastatica hierochuntica; assembly: GCA_900406275.1. Taxonomy (NCBI): domain Eukaryota; kingdom Viridiplantae; phylum Streptophyta; class Magnoliopsida; order Brassicales; family Brassicaceae; genus Anastatica; species Anastatica hierochuntica. The sequence continues at coordinate 7,333 of OVAN01009799.1, read as the reverse complement.
AAGGCATAAACACAAATTTAAATCTCAATTTACCTTTTCCCTCTACTTCGGTTTATATGTCGGTAACACTACTAAGATTAACTTTTGTTAGAAGGTAAAAGTAAAGATGTAACAACTTGTAAGAACTTTCCTCTGTACCATGAGTCTCCTCAATTGCAAATTTTCTTGCTTTCTAACACTTCCAGTATTTAGCAGTGTACTTGAACTATGTCCTCAGTGTCTCTGGTATTTCAAAAGCGCGTGGTCTAGCAACTTGTGATTCATACTTAAACCTCAATAGTGCCGCTATAACTTTTGATGTTGCATGCTTCTCAAACTGCCCTCTAACTTTTGTGCTACATGTGTGCACAAGAGTAGCCTTCCTGACCAAATACATCTCTGAATCCCCCAAATGAGTAGCCATAACCCTCCAATCACATTCACATCCATAACAATGCGCAACGGTATAATGCTTAGCATGCCTATAAAATTTGAACCTAAAAAATTTTCTGTATAGCAAAGATAGTTAACACCACTTTAAATTGTTTCTTGCTCCCAAATATTTTTCCCCACGTGGATATCGAAATCCTCTTTGCTCAAATCAATATCAAAGATTCTATAACCACTACTTTTCATGTCACTAAACATAGGAGGCACATCCGCGTAGCCAAAAATTTCAGTCATCTTGATGCCTTTTTTCAAGAGTTGCCCTCCATTATATTTGTTGTTAGTGCCTACATCGGAAGGAGGGTCAAAAAAGTCATCATCGTTATAAGTACTTGAGCTTCGGGTGGGAAAAATCGTAGGTGGATGGTCAACGAAGTCATCATTCTCATCGAAATGCACATTTCTGGTGGAAGCAACCTTTGGTGGATGATTAACAAAATCATCATCATCAATGCTAACTACTTTTCTCGTGGTTGTAGCCACAGGTGGATTATCCACAAAGTCATCATTAGTATTCACAAAATTTCTCTTTGAAGCTACCTTAGGCAGATGGACTACAAAATCATCATCATCATTGATAGGACTGTTCCGACTACATGGCTCCCTTTTTTGGGCGGTGTTTCTATGACAATGTCATCATCCAACCTTTCAGTTTCATGTACACTTCTAGACGTTGAGGTGTACATCGATATATCATCAACAAAATCAACTTCAACAGGAGCACTTCGGTTGCTCTTCCTACTGTTACCACACCCGGATCCTCCTTCCGATACAGGGTTCTCACACCTTACCCCTGACCCTGAACTGCGACTATAGGATTGTGTCCTGTTCCACCTGAATCTCCTCCCTCTTCCTCATTATCCGATTGCGTATTGCCAACGTCCAAAATAAATCATTCCAGTAATCAAAGTCATAATCTTCCGAATCTATTTCTTCAACCTCTGTTTCTTCAGCATCTTTTTCATTGCTCAGATTTGTCTCCTGCATTACTTCCTCGTCACTTAAACTTTCTCCTTCTTCATTGGGGACATTGCTCACACTAGTGAAATTGATGACATGTTCTTCCTCATTGCCCCCATTTTCTTCCTCCTCATTCGTGGCATTGTTGACGCTGGTCACATTAGCCACATTTGCTTCTTCCTCTGTGAAATTTCCTGCTTCGATATGAAGATCAACTTGTGTACTCCTCGACAGAGCTGCCTTTGGTACCCGCGTTGATGCTTCAACCCTATCTACCAATTTTACAAATAGTTAATCCTCTTCTTGTGCTTCGGTTGGTCCACTCCCAACACCAGATCCACTCGCAGTTTCCACTTCATAACCAACACCCTCTTCCCTTCTAACATCCACCAATTCATCTTCCACCTTCTCCCTAAATGTAATATAGATATTTGGATGCTTATCTGTCGTACGCAATGATTTGAATATTCTATAGTGGCTATCAAAGATGATGTAAACATGAGCAGTTCCATTTCCCATTTAATTCAGCTAGTATATCGGAAATCCAAGAAGAAATTTCTACGCAACACTCTCTTGCATTTACACCGTATTCAGCAGCAACATACTTTCTCAACCCATTAACTCCATCGATTTTGCTACTTTTCAAAACCCTAGACATTCTTGATTTATCAACCTTGAATACCCACTCTTTCTTGATTTCTTGAAACCAGTGACCTGTGATGGCTACCAGAAACCCTTCCCTGCATCGAAAACGAAATCGAGTTACATACTACAATTTTGGCGAAAAATATAATTTACTGGTGTACAGGTTGAACGAAGCTTGTACCTTCGTCCGCACCATCATTGTCGTGTAATTTTTCCTTCCATTAAACCAAATTTCTATCTACCGTCGTATTACAACTATCTTCGCTCCATGAATCCTAAATTTCTGCAATCTAGGGTTTATCCTTTGTTTCAGAACTCTTTCTTCTCATTGTCCACTTTACCTTCCTTTTAAAACGTTATCCACTAATTATTTTTACATTTATTAATTTTAATTTCTTATATAAATATCTAATCACGAAACTTCTTCTTTTCCCGCCAAACCAAAACGTTACAAATAAAGCCCAAAACGGCCCAAAACAAATCATAACAACCTTTCAAGCACGCGAGTATACGCGAGTATGAAATGTACGCGCATCCACACACACATGCTCCCGCGTGTACCACGCGACTATCTCTGTCTCTCTCTTCTGCTCTTCACTTTGTCTCTCTCTCTTTTGCTCTTCAGTCTGTCTCTCTCTTTAGTGTTGTCTATATCACTGTCTTCGCACTATCCCTTTTTCTCTCCCACTCACAAACTCAAATGTCTCTATCTCTCTCCCCTTCGCTATTTTGTCTCTCTCCCACACACACACACATGGACTGTCTTTGTCTTTCTCTAAGAGACAGAGACATTTTCATCCTAAACTACCCTACCAGCAATTACAAACTTTTACCCACCCACTTGCCAATTAAAACTTAAAAATTGACCCAAAAACTAAAGAGCCCTTTAAGATATGGAGCATTTTTTGCTTTTCGAAAACAAAAGTTGACAAAAATACCCCTAAATAAAAATATAATATTAATATTTCACATCTTTCTTTTTCGTTTCACCCTTTTTCTCTCTCTTGTTGTACCCTCGTTCTCTTACTCCTCTCCGTTGTAACATCTCTACTCATTTTTAGATTTACTAGCAACAAACACTTGTTAACATAAAAACACGAAGATGGTAATGATCTGCACGACATATGTTATTAAGCATTGTTTGTCATACATATTTAAAATGATTTGTCAATATGTCCATGTTTATATATGCACTTGTCCATTTTACTAAATAAATAATAATTATTTAATAAAATATGAAAATGATTGAAAATATATTTTACGGTTTGTTTAACTTTATTATGGTTTTATCTACATTGTGCTATCTACGTGTATATGTTCATACAAACGACTATGATGAATTAATCCGAATGAAAAAATTGGAGATTGATTTAAATTTGATAGTTGTATGGATCATTTAACGTTTTGAGATGGATGAATCCATTTGAATTTGTATGAGTGGATTAAATGTGTTAGTCTTCTTGTGAGTAATAGTTTTGAAAATTCGGTTATGCCCAGTCCATTTGTATATAATATGTGGTGTATTGACGAAATTTGTGTACGGTCTCAACATGTTTGGATAATTTTTGGTATTTTGACTAAGTTGAGTCAAAATGATATTAAATTCGATGGATAAGTCCATGTAGACTGACGTTATATGTTCAATCAGAATACTTACAGCTCCTACATAAGTACAAAATTATCATTACTGGATAAATTTAAAGAACAATAAATAATAAATAGTCTTAGATTTTTTTAACAAAACAAAAAGCGAGATTATAAAAAAAGGGAAATTGACTCAGATATAAAAGAGTATATTAGTGGAAATAAAAAAATTAAAGAGTGATAAAAAAAAAAAAAAATCAAGACATGGAAAGAACGAGAGAGATAAAAAATGTGTACCGGAGAAGAGAGAGGAAAGAAAGAAAAATATGAGAAAAGGGTATAAGAGTAAATTTATCTAAAAAGATCCCTTTGTCTTTAAAGTACCTTAAAGTGAGAAGTGAAAGCAAAAAGTGTCTTATATTGTAAATATTTCGTCCATTAAAGCCCAAAAAAACATTATAGGATAAGATCAATAATAACACGTGGCTAATCATGGTTTTCATCGTTGTAGCTCTTGATTACACGTGTCCTCCTATCTCCCTTCCGACGTTGAACTTCTGGTGCTCTTGTCTTCGGACGAGGTGTGGAAATATGGGTATTCGGGTCGGTTCGGGCCGGGTCTATTCGGGTACAGGGGTATTAGACTGATATAAGTATCTATAGAGTTTTGCTTTGTGTTTGGGCTGGTTCGGGTATTAAATTATTATACTTTTAAAAAATCTGTAAGTTTCATATACATTTCGGGTCTGACTCGGGTTTAGGTATTTCGGTTTTTTATGAGTATTTTTACCCGAAGAACCGAAATACCAAAAATTTAAAACCAAATACCCGAAAAAATTAAACAAAACATTTTCAAATCAGATCATAGTAAGTTAATAACAACTACTAGATGCTAAGATGAATCTGATAATAATTTTGTCTTAAACAGCAAAAGTAGAAAGCAAAAATAAAGCAACAAAGTAATAGTCTTATGCATCAATTCTGGTCTCGAACAACAAAAATCTCATCCAAGTATTCTCCATTGCATTACCTCTCTTTTTAGTCTCTTTGAAATGCAGGTTCAAACTCTAAAGAGAAAATGAAATAACATTATATTAGAAATTGTTAGTATTTTGCAAATCAGAATTGGAATGTCAAAAGAGAGTATAAAGTTAGAAATTACCTCTCATAAGCTCATCTTGATCCTCAACCTCAACAAGAAGTTGTTCTTTCCTTGTCACTCCACTCTCATTGACCTTAACTTCACATTTTAACCATTGCTCGAAGCACACCAAAACTTCAATCATGAAGTGTGTCAAACAACTCTTAGATGACTCTAATATTCTACCACTAGTGCTAAAGGCGGATTCAAAGACTACTGAAGACACTTGCATTGCAAGTATATCCTTAGCTATTAGTGATAAAACCGGGAACTTTGGACTGTTTCACCTCCATCATTTAAGAACATTATATTCAGAACCATCTAGTAGATTGCATTCACAAAACCTTCTTTCAAATACAACTCTAACTCACTAGCTTTTTCTTGACTTGTTTCTTCCCAAAGCTCTTCGTAGATATCATCCATGCTTTGTCATTTACCATGAAATGACCTCTCAGAAACTTCATAACGAAATAGTTCTTGTGATGGAGAATATCCTCCATGTGACTAGGAAGATGTATTCGATCCACCACTATCAGTTTTGTTCACTACAGCATTGTACTCATCAAACAATTTCTTCAAAATATCCATCACCGAATCACAAAGATAAGTAGCCTCCTGCCTGTCTTTACCATACAATTTCTCCAAACAAATCTGAGCAAATTTCATCTTCTTCCTTGGATCAAAAACTGTTGCTACTATAACTAGCTTGTTAAACTCCACATCTTCCCCAAATGGAACCCAATACTTCCCTACTTTTTTTTTGAACATGGATTCTGCATTTTTCTTTAAGGTTTCATCTAGATTAGTGCACAATCCTTTACTCATGATATATACTATCTCATTATATAGTTTGTGAGAGCAAGCATAATTTAATGGTAAGAGGATCAAAGTGGTCTCATAGAATATGCTAGGGAATTCTACTAACCTGTCAAGTGCTTCCAATCACTTTTAATTGGTGATTCGATCCTCTTTTTTCCATTAACTTTTTCGCTGAAGTAGTCATTGTACGACTTATCATGAATCTTGATCTTCTCAAAAGATATTCTGAACTTCTACGCTTATTCAAGAATAAGGTAAGCAGAATTCCATTTGGTCTTCGCATCTAAAGTTGCGCTTCCAATTTCTACCCTTCCTGATTCCACATGGTGCTCATATGAGTTGAGCCTAGGTGTTGAAGACCTCACAAAGTAAATGTCATTACGAATAGCATCCGTATTGTCATCTACCTCTTGCAAACCTTCCTTTACAACCAAATTAATAATATGAGCAGCACACCTTAAATGCAAATACTCTCCCTTTAGTACCAACGCATCATCTCCAAGTGTGTTGAATTCTTCCTTGAATCTTCTGATTGGTGAACTACTAGTTGTGGCCTTGTCTACGGTTATGCAAAAGATCCTCTTGGCTAAATAATCAAGAAGAACCTTAGAGATTGTTTTTTCTTTATGATCATATACATTCTTGAACCCTATGATAAGCTTCTTTAGCTCCCATGAAGCATCAAAAAAGTGAGTTGTTATTACCATATAACTTGCTCCAATATGAGGAGCTACCCATATGTCTGTAGTCAAAGAAAGTCGATGCTTGTTCTGTTCAATAATCTTCTTCGTGGCTACTTTATTCTGGACATACATCTTCACAATATCTCTTTTGGGTGTTCTCCTAGAAACATGCTTGTACAGTTGAGCTCTTGCTGTGAAATGTTTCCAAGCTAAACTTTCCATGAATGATAAAGGTAGTTCTGCTAACACTAACATCTCATTTGTAGCTTCTCTAAAAACAAATTCAGAGGCCTTACACAGCTTCAAACTACCGCCATCACTATCAGTTCCCAACACAATTCGATTATTTTTATATGAGCATCTTCTCATACCTTGTAAGCCTTGCAGGTGTGATTTAGATGCTTCTTCATGTTGGATGTCCCTGATTTGGTTGGAGTATTCATTTCTTTCCCATAGTAATTGCAGTTTCCTAATTATCCTTCTGCTTGGTGAAGTGGTCCGAAACCCTAGGTCTCTGCCTCTTGTTTGCCCTAGAAGCACTGGATCCTTCTGCTTGTTTGCCAACATCATCATTTGTTGTTCCATTAGAATCATAATCAGCACCATGCTTATTTGACGCCATCTGTGTAAATAAAACATATCAATTAAACATTTATACAACTGACTATTTATATATAAAAGGGAAAAGCATAAAAAACCTTTAGAATGACACCCACTTACACTTTAAACCTTCTAAATTACAAACTATCACTATAAACCATCAGAGTGACATTTTTGACATAATAAACCGTGACAATGTTCCTCGTACGTGCGCTGACAAAATTTTTAACGGAACACGTAACGCCGTTAACGAAATCACTTTTCCGACAACGGAATCGTGTTCGGAGACGAGGGAATAACAAACGTGCTTAACTCTTTAAATTAAAGAGGCACGTGATTTAAAAAAAAAATATTTTCTAACAAAAAATCCCCAAATCGATTTGGGGATTTAGGGTTCTTAGAAAAACAAAGCTTTTTCCAATTGCTCTCTTTTGTGGATCTAACGAAGACGTGGATACAGATTATAAAAGTCAGA
>OVAN01009798.1:0-16504 GCA_900406275.1 Anastatica hierochuntica | reverse complement strand
CCGAGAACTGTGCTTGGTCCTGGCGCCAATTGGTGCCGAGGACTGTGCTTGATCTTGGCGCCAATTCCAAGGACTGTGCTAGGTCCTGGCGCGAATTGGCGACAAGGACTGTGCTTGGTCTTTGCGCCAATTGGCGCCAAGGAATGTGCTTGGTCCTGGCGTCAGTTGGCGCCAAGGATTGAGCTTGGTCCTTGCGCCAGTTGGCGCCAAGGATTGAGCTTGGTCCTGGCGCAAATCGGCGCCAAGAAGGACCCCCGGTCTCGGATCCAATTGACGTCTAGATCGGCTTCCAGTTTAGTCGTCAATCGGTTCCAAGACTCATTCGTAGGTTTGGCGTCAATCGGCGTTTAGACATTTCTTCGAAACGATGCGGTTCTCCGATGGTCACAAATGTTTCATATAGTTTTGAAGTTCGTAATGCGAGGTCTTCCAAGAGTTATCCGTAAATCGTGGATGTTAACTTTAGGATTCGGGCTCTTTAGTTGTTCGCGGAAGTATAGACTTCGCTGAATGATAGTTAAGTCTAAACGATGACTAGTCAAGACAGATGTAAGTATAGAAGACGTTAAGTCATGACGGCGGTGAGTCTAGACGTTGGTCGTGTTTCCGATTAAGTCCGATTAGATATGCGATCTTGGACGTTGATTTCGAGATGACCATTTTTGACACCAACAGTGCTTGGACACCGAATTTTGAGTATGGGTATCGAAGTGGATAAAGCTAAGATTGATGTCATGGTTAAGCTTGAGCTACCCAATACGGTTAAAGCGTTAAGAAGATTTCTTGGACACGCGGGTTTCTATAGGAGGTTTATCAAAGACTTTTCTCAAATAGCAATACCTCTCACAAAGCTCTTATGCAAGGATGTGCCTTTTGAGTTTCACGAATATTGTATGAAGGCATTCAAGAGGATCAAAGAAGCCTTAATATCAGCCCCAATAGTTCGAGCTCCGAATTGGGAATTGCCTTTTGAGATTATGTGTGATGCAAGTGACTTTGCGGTTGGAGCGGTTTTAGGACAAAGGTTGGAGAAAAAGCTTCATTTCATCTACTATGAAAGCAAAACCTTGGATGATACTCAAATGAAGTATGAGACAACGGAGAAAGAGCTTCTTGCTATCGTCTTTTTGTTTGAAAAGTTTTGTTTATACATAGTAGGCTCTACCGTAATTGTCTACACGGATCATGCGGCTTTAAGACATCTCTTGGCCAAGAAAAACGCAAAACCAAGATTGTTGAGATGGATCCTCCTTTTGCAAGAATTTGACTTGGAGTTTAAGGACAAGAAAGGGATAGAGAATGGTGTGGCGGATCACTTGTCTAGAATGAAAATTGATGAAGGCTTGCCCATTAATGATTCCTTACCCGAAGAATATTTCAATGCAATTGATTCTTTTGTTGAGGAGAATTTTGCTTACACTTCTATAAACAACATTAAAGCCTATGAGGAGAAACTACCTTGGTATGCAGATTTTGTGAACTATCTAGCATGTGGGATTGAGCCACCAAATTAAAAAAGGTACGAGAAGAAGAAATTTTATAAGGATGGTCTCTTTCGAAGATGCATACCAGAGGGAGAAGTTCAAGACATTCTTTTTCATTGCCATGGCTCAAGTTATGGAGGACATTTCACAGCTTTTAAAACGGTTCAAAAGGTCCTCCAATCGGGTTTTTGGTGGCCATCGTTGTTCAAGGATGCTCACGAATTCGTTTCTAGATGTGACCCATGTAAAAGGAAAAGGAACATTAGTAAGCGAAACGAAATGCCCCAAAACCCGATCTTTGAAGTGGAATTGTTTGATGTGTGGGGTTTTGACTTCATGGGACTATTCCCTTCTTCATATGGGAACCAATACATATTGGTCGCAGTCGAGTATGTCTCCAAGTGGGTAGAAGCACTCGGTAGTCCAAACAATGACGCTAAGGTAGTGATAAAGCTCTTCAAATCTATCAGTTTCCCTCGATTTGGTATGCTTCGGGTGGTCATAAGCGATTGGGGGGGGGGGGTCTCATTTCATCAACAAGGTGTTTGAGAGAGAAGTCAAGATGGCTCAAGAAAATTGAAGTCAAGCACAAGGTCGCTACTCCATACCATCCTCAAACCTCAGGCCAAGTGGAGGTCTCAAACAGACAAATCAAGGCAATTTTAGAGAAAACGGTTGAGAAGACAAAGAAGGATTGGGAAATGAAGTTATATGATGCCTTATGGGCTTACCATACCGCTTTCAAGACACCGATTGGTACAACTCCCTTCAAACTTTTCTATGGTAAGGCTTGTCATCTTTCGGTTGAGTTAGAGTACAAGGCATTAGGGGCTACAAAGATGCTCAATTTTGACATCAAAACGGCTTCTGAGAAGCGTTTAGTTCAACTTGAAGAATTAGATGAGTTGAGGATGAATGCTTATGAGAGCTCCAAAATCTATAAAGAAAGAACTAAAGCATTTCATGACAAGAAACTCATCAAGCGAGACTTCAAGGAAGGAGACAAAGTTTTGATCTTTATTTCCCAGTTGAAGTTATTTCCCGGTTGAAGTTCTTTCCCGGAAAACTCAAGTCGAGGTGGTCCGATCCCTTTAAGATCAAGTAAGTAAGACCCTATGGTGCGATTTTAGAACAAGGAAGAAGGTGAATTCATGGTTAATGGCCAGAGGTGTAAGCCATACTTAGTTGATGTACCGATTGAGGAAGCAAACACGGTTCCTCTTTCGGATCCCGAAATCGCATAAGACATTAACAACGTCAAGCTAAGTGACGATAAACAAGTGCACTTGGGAGGCAATCTCATGCTATCCTTGTACATATCCTTTTTAAAATTATGTTTATTTCGATATTTTTAAAGTTTTTGATGTTTGGAACAACGTTTGCGGGGATTAGATTCGAAAAATCTCGAACGGCGAAGGAAAACGGCCAAACCGCCGACCTGTGCGCAGCACCCCGAGGAGCCACGCACACTCGACGGACATACAACACGTTCCCCCGAGCCATGCCAGAGACACTAACAACCCACGCACACTCGGCGGACATACAACACGTACCGTCGACCTGTGCGCCGAATCCTACCGACCCACACGCACTCGGCGGACATACAGAACCAGTCGCCAACCCACACGCAGGAAACCGTCGACCCACACACGGTCGACGCCCCAAGTACGCCATCTCACTCCAGTTCGGTTTTGGGGCGGTTTTCGGTCCGGTTTTCACATACCTTCTCGGTTTAATCCCGATTTACCTTCAGTTTAATTTTTTCTCCTCTTAACACGATTTTGCCTTCTTCGTCCTTTCACTTTTGCGTGTTCTTCTTAAAACAACAAAAGAAATTATTTTTGCTTTCTCTCTCAAATCTCCACAAAAAACTCTCAAAATTTTTGCTTAATTTTCGTAATCCTTTACTCTATTACATAATTCCTGTTTTATTCCCATCTCTATCTCCTCCATTACCATCAATAACATCAAGGTAAATTTCTAAAAAACTCACTTCCATGGATACAATTTTTGAAATCCTTGTTTTTGCATATTTTGAGTAGTTCTCTTGGATGATTCTTGCTAAATATGTTTGGGTTTATCATTTCCATAGTCAAATTGCAAGGATTTCCATCTAAAATTGTTGAATTGAAGGACGACTCATAGCATATCTGTGATGATTGTTGCGCGATTAATATTGTTATTATCCGTTTAGTTATCAATTTCTCGATTAGATGTTCTTTTCGATCAAATCATGCATGCTTCTATTTTCACTAAGCTTGACCTCAAAAACGACTATCATCAAGTTCATATACGTCCGCGAGATGAATAGAAGACAACTTTTGAAACGCGTGAGAGACTTTTTGAATGGATAGTTGTTCCTTTTGACTTTTCCAATGCTAAGATTATGTTCATGCATGTAATAGACCAAGCATTGCAGCCTTTATTGAGACATATGATTGTCTATTTCGATGATATTTCATATTTTTTTAGTGTCAGCCTTGACGACCACATCAAGAATTTTCCGGCAACCCTTATTGTCTTATGACACATTTATATGCGTCTCAACAAAAATGTGTGTTTGGAGCATCCAATTTTTATTTCTTAGGTTACATAGTCTCACCAGATAGGTTACAAGTGGATTCAAGCAAGATCGATGCGATTAATTCATGGCAAACAACGCGGACAATGAGTGAAGTTTGTAGTATTTACGGTCTTGCATCCTTTTAACGGCTATTTGTTAAGAAATTTAGAAATTTCGTTGCCCCTTTATCGTTGTGGATGTCATATTGTGCTTGTGCCTCTGAGCATGGATCAAATAGACCCATGAGAGGTAGATTGAGACATCAATAATATTTTCAAAAATTTTAGCGGGTCTAGCAGGAAAAACCTGCGTAGATTTTGGTAATGTGGATATATCTGATGCGAGTTTGTGGATTTAGCATAGGACTGCATGAACACGAGAGTTTCTTGTAGATTTTTTCACTTTTGTCTATTGATTTTCTTATGTTTGGTAAACAAGTGAATCAGAAGTTGCTGGTGACGCAAATTTCTTCACTTTCGGTGGTTAGAAATTCTTGTTTCTTTTGACATTGTTTTGACCACCAGATTTTGTCTCAATGAATCAGAATCTAAACTTTTTGTCGACCATAAATGGGATCTATGCCTCCCTTGAAGTTTCATCGCATAAAACAATGAGAAGTCACTCCATAAGCTTTACAATATGAATTATAACACATTGGAGTTAATAGCAACGATATTGCTTTGTATGAGCTGGTTGATATTGTTCAAGTTGAGTTTCATTTTCATAGAAAATAAGCATTTGTTGCATATGGATATTATGTAACATTTTTAGGCTTCAAAAACTGATGGTTAAAAGCTAAAGTTTTCTTTGTTGGAACCTTGCTGTTAAAGCTCCAATACAATAAATACCATATTAATGTGGTCCAGTGCTCACACATCATCAACAAGTAAGATTCAGAGCCCCAATCATGATAATACGTAGATTATTGTTTCTTTGAATTTCTAAAACCTTTTTATCTTATTTGGTAGGACACCACTTCAAATTACTTAAATCCACATTTTTAGGCGACTTTCCTCTTGATTACTTTCCACATTTTTAGGGGGTTCGAATCTCGGACAAATTGATTTTATGAACGAAAGATGCTAAAAAGAGGACCAAACTAAGAGGGATGAACGTTGCGTTTTGGGTCTGAGGGCGATTTTGAAGCGATTTGTGGCAAGGGTTTTCTCAGATTAACATAGTGGCGGCGCTGCCTGTCTCTGGCATCTCCGGTGGTCGGATGGGGGATCCGGCTCTGATTCCGGCGGCGATTCCTGGGATAGGAGGTTCTGGAGCTTTGGGTTTGGCAGTTAATGAAGCTGGAGTGGGTTCTGGTTCGGGTTCCTCGGCTGTGGGGGCTTCTCTTTCGTGGGCGGCGGTGGCTGGGTCGGTGACTGGTCCACTCAAGCGCCATGTTTTACACGTCGGTGAGGATGGTAGTTTTGATATCCCCGATGAAATTTTGGAGGATCCAAATAAGCTATGGCAGAGTTTTCTGATTGGGAAGTTTCTTGATAAGGCTCCGCATATAGCGAAGGTTCATATGATTGTCAATAAGATCTTGAGCTATGGTGATAAGTCAGTCAAGATCGATGTTCAGATGCTTGACGCAACCACGATGAAGTTTCGGATTGTTAGTGACGTGATTCGCAGGAAGGTTCTGCAAAGAGGGATCTGGAACATTGTTGATGTTCCTTTAGTGCTCTCAGAGTGGATTCCAGAGGTGGTGGAGACGCAGCCAGTTCTACAGTCGATTCCACTATGGGTGAACTTAAAAAATGTGCCACACAAGCTCTTCTCCGATCGGGGATTGAGTTTTGTCGCAAGTGCTGTTGGTGAGCCGCGGAAACTGCATCCAGAAACGCTTGCGTGCACCAGTTTTGACTAGGCTAGAGTTCTAGTAATTGTGGACTTGACTAAGGAGTTGCCAAACCAAATACCATTGAGGAACAAGAAGGGTTTTACGGCAACAGTTGAGGTGACTTATCCGTGGTTACCGCCGCGCTGTTCTGCCTGTCATAAATGGGGCCATAAGCAGGAGGTTTGTGGAGTTCACGGGAAAGGGAAAGCTGCATTGTATACAGGGAGTCAGGCTGAGGAAGTTAGTGGCGGGAAGGCTTTGGAGGCAGTTAGTGGTTCTGTTGAAGTTAGTGGCAGCAGGTTTGTGGAGGATGTTTCGCTACGGGTTGATGTGTGTGTAGATGCTGTTGTTGGTCAGCCTTTGCTTCCACAGCAGGATCAGGTGGGATTAGCGTCTGGTCAGGAAGATCAGGAGGCCTTGGAACCTGATGCTAATGTCGAAGTTCAGGCGCAGAAAGATAGTTGGCGATCGCCATCTTCTCCACTGAAGGTTAGTGACTCACGTTTTGTGACAGAGCGCACTGCCTCAGCCTACGAGGTATCACCATCCAGATTTTCAGTTTTGCAGTCTGAAGAGAGTGCAGCAGATGATGCAGATGCCAGTAGTTGGGGTGATGATAATGTTACTGGTAGTCAAGGAGATGCTGATGATGAGGCTGGAGACACTTCTGTGGAAGTAGAAGCGGGTGAAATTGTGGAGGATGTTGGAGCTACTTCTAAAGCATTGTCGGTGGAGGAGACTGGTGTTGATTGTTCTGCTGCTAATGCTCAAGCTAAAGTAGCAGATGTCCAATTGCGGCAGCCTTTGCCCCGAGTTATGAAGGGTATCAATCGCTTTCTTGAGGAACCTTCTACTATTACGACTAAGGCGACTCGTTCTAGTCAAAAGAGTAAGAGGGGAGCTCGTCGAAAGAATTGAATGTCGTTTTTATTTTGGAATGTCCGAGGTTTTAATAAGCGGTATAAACAACAGGATGTACATAAGTGGGTTACAGGATCAAATTTCAAATTTGGGTGTTTGTTAGAAACGCGTATAAATGAGGAGAGGTCTCCTCGGGTGGCTGATTTTTTTTTTCTGTGGCTGGTCTCTTCTTACGAACTATGAATATAATCCTCGGGGTCGCCTCTAGATTGTATGGAATGATACGGTGTTGCTTACACCGGTCTTCAAGTCAGCTCAACTAGTTACTTGTTCAGTACTTGATCCGTCGCTTGGCTCTGAGTTCTTTGTCTCTTTTGTTTATGCTTCAAACTTTTCGGCGGAAAGGAAACAACTTTGGGATGAGCTGCGGGATCATCATGCTTCTCCGATATTTAGGGAGAAGCCTTGGGCCATTGTAAGAGATTTTAATGAAACGCTATCTACGTCGGAGCATTCCGGGAACTCATTTGTGACTTGGAGCATGAGAGATTTCCAGGCAATGATCTCACACACATCTCTGTTTGACTTGCCTTATCATGGGGTTCACCATACATGGTCAAACCATCAGGACCAAAATCCGACCACTAAGAAGCTGGATAGGGTCCTTATTGGCGATGACTGGCTACGCGGGTTCCCGTCATCGTATGTTCTTTTTGAAGTTGGCGGCATTTCGGATCATGTCTGTGGAGTGATATATATGGATAACCAGATATTTTCAGCTCGTAAGCCTTTCAAATTCCCAAATGTGCTTGCCTCTCATGATAGTTTCCTGCCGGCTGTTCAGGAATTCAGGGATTCGACGCTGCCTGTCCACGTAACACGCACTGCTATATACAACTTCTCAAAGAAGCTCAAGGAGCTGAAGCAAATGATTCGCGTTCTAAATAGGACCAAGGTTGGGAATTTATCCGCACAAGCCGCTGATGCTTTTTGCTCTCTTTGTTAATGTCAGGAAGAAGTTTTTAGGAATCCATCGCCTGTGACTGTGCTGACCGAGACAGCAGCTACTGATCGCTGGCTTCGTGTAAGTGCGCTGGAGGAGTGGTTCTTGAAGTAGAAATCAAAAGTGCAGTGGTTGTGATTAGGTGATCAGAACAATAAGTATTTTCACCAAGTTGCTCAAGCAAGAGCAGCTAAAAATTCTATTCGCATGATCCGGACGCAAGTTGGTGACACGGTCACACATATTACGGCAATAAAGGAGGAGGATGTGAACTGGTTTACGTCTCACTTACAGGAGGTACCGCTGGATTTTAGTGGTATACCGGTTGAAAGGCTTCAATCACTGTTTGAATTCCGAGTTTCTGATGAGCTGCAGAGGTGGCTGGTTGGACCTGTGTTGGAAGATGAGTTTCATTATGTTCTATTCTTAATGTCTTCTGATAAATCACCAGGGTCGGATGGGTATACGTGGGAGTTCTATCACTCTGCTTGACCGATTGTTAAAGCAGATTTTGTCGGGGTTGTTCAGTCTTTTTTCTTGACTGGATATCTTCTGAAAGGTGTCAATGCTCCTGTTTTCTGAAAGGTGTCAAGAAAACGTTGGAAGGCATTCCTTCAGCCTGTTTGCAATAAGGTAATTTCTAAGATTATTGCAAACAGGCTGAAGGAATGCCTTCCAACGTTTATTAGTCCCAGCCAATCGACATTTGTTAAGGATCTCCTCCTATTGGAGAATCTGTTGTTGGCAACGGAATTGGTAAGAGACTATCATAAAGAAGGCATTTCACCTAGGTGCACGATGATAATAGACATTGCTAAGGCATTTGATAAAGTGCAGTGGGGGGGGATTTTAGAGAATGTGTTGAGAGCGATGAGTTTTCCGTTGGTGTTTATACGTTGGATTCTTACATGTGTTACGATGGCATCATTTTCTGTGCAAATCAATGGGGGAATTGGCGGGATTCTTCAGGAGTAAGAGGGGGTTGAGATAAGGCTGTGCTTTATCTCCGTATCTTTTCGTCATCTCAATGAATGTCCTCTCGGCTCTGCTTGATAAGTCTGCGACTGATGGGCGGCTTGTTCATCACTCTCTTTGTATCACTCTTAATATCACACACTTATGCTTAGCCGATGACATCATGGTTTTCTCGGATGGCTCGGTTCAATCGGTTCAAGCTGTTGTTGATGTTTTTGATGATTTTGCGCGTTGTTCAGGGTTGAGGATTAATCTCCAAAAATCAAATATCTACATGGTTGGGGTCTCGGATACTGTTCGCGATGAGTTGCTGGAGAGATTCTCCTTTGCGCAGGACACGCTACCAATTAGGTACTTGGGTCTTCCGCTAACTACTAGGCGGATGACTTCAGCGGATTATGCTCCTTTGATCGAGAAGGTCCAAGGGAAATTTAATTCTTGGTCAACTCGGTTGCTTTCCTTTGCTGGTCGGCTTCAGTTGTTACAATTCGTCATTGGTAGTATCACGCAGTTCTGGTGTTCTGCTTTTCGTCTACCTCAGCGATGTCTACGCGAAATAGACAATTTGTGTGCTGCTTTTCTATGGTCTGGGGCAGAGATGAATACGTGCTGGTCGAAACTGGCTTGGATTGATGTTTATGCCCTTAAGCAGGAGGGGGGCCTGGGTATACGACCATTGGTTGAGGTTAATCGAGTTTTTGGCTTACGACTAATATGGAGAATCTTAACTCCCACTTCTTCCTTGTGGGTAAATTGGATAAAAGAGCATTTGATTCGGCAAGGGTCTTTCTGGACAGCCCCTACTAGCCATGGTTCGTGGGTATGGCGGAAGTTATTGAAGCTGCGAGATATCGCTTCTGAGTTTGTTCATGTGGTGGTCGGGAATGGCTGAACAGCTTCATTCTGGTATGATTCTTGGTCACCTTTAGGTCGTTTAATTGATATCGCAGGCTTTCAAGGATTGCGTGGGCTGGGAATTGCAAATTCAGCCACTGTATTTGATGCGTCAGTCACTGGTTGGGTCTTTCGGAGACAGCGAACAGCTCCTCTCCAAATGATCGTCGCCATGCTGCGAGATATACCAATTCCGCAAGCTGATGCTGCCTCTGATGTATATGAGTGGCGGGTGTCTCCTGATCACTTCAGCTCAATGTTTTCTTCAAAGAAGACATGGCTTCAGTTGCGTAACTCACGACCATTGCTACTTTGGACATCTCTGGTATGGTTTCAGTTTCATACTCCAAAACATGCTTTAATTGTATGGTTAGCTTTTAAGGATCAGTTAGCTACTGGAGTGAGAATGGCTCAATGGGGTAATGGTACGTCATCACCTTGCGTCCTCTGTACTCATCCTCGCGAGGACAGGGATCATTTGTTTTTCCAATGTGCTTTCTCTTCTCAAGTTTGGACTCCTTTGGTCCGTGGCTTCTTGGGCAGGCGACATACTTGTGTTTGGTCTCAGGTTGTTGCTTATATGCTGTCTCTTAATTTATCACGTGCCAGTTTGCTGCTTAGGTTGGTCTTTCACTGTACAATCTATCACTTGTGGAGGGTTCGCAACCAATTGCGTCATGGTGCACAACGGGTTCATCCTGCAGGTATTGTTCAACAAATAGACAAGGATATTCGAGCAAAGCTTCTAGCGATTCATAATGATGGGAATGAGGATCTACTGATGTTGTGGTTTAGCACTCGACGCTTAAATTGTATTGATTTTTTATTTAAAAGTTCTTAGACTTCAAACATTTTGTAAAAAGGGTTTTTTGTTGCAATAAATTTTACATTACAAAAAAAAGAAATATATAAAACATTCGTCTAGTAAAACAGCAAAAAATTCCAATAATAAAAATCTAAAAACATAAAAAATAAAAAGATAGAAATTAAATATTATATATATATATATCGTACAAACTCGAATAATCTGTTTTATTTCCTACCTGAATCTTAGGCCAAATTAACTAACCGAAACAAGAATAAAGATTTGAAATGAAAAATTCAAATGAAATCGGATTCGCGGGCTAACCCGCTTAACTGCGTAAAACAAGCGGGGCGGGTATAAACAAGTGATATTGAACCACCGCCCACAATAGGTTCAGCTGCATGACCCTCTAAAAATTCTAACTGCAATGCACCGAGAAACCTATACACGGGTTAATTTGATTTAAATCTTTAGTTTTTTTTTCCCCGAAACCCATTTCATATCTTAAGTGCGTATCCCCAAGAGACGTATCCTTGGTCCTCTAGGAACTAAGTGAAGGCGAATGTGGATCCCACTATAGTTGCAAGAGCCTCGTGCTCAGGGCCAGAAGAACTGGGTACTATTGACCCACCATGGCTGATGATGCGCTCTACATGGCAAAACACTGCGACAAATTGCCAGAGGCATGCTCCAGTTTCCAAGCTTCTACCTGAAAACCTTAAGTCCATTAGTTCGCCATGGCCATTCATGAGGTGGGGCATGAACATAGTGGGAAAATTCCTAAAGGCCTGTGGCCAGAAGGAATTCTTGCTGGTAGTAACCGACTACTTCTCCAAGTGGGTGGAAGCAGAAGCCATGAGCAAGATCGCTGACGTCCATATCAAAAGATTCCTTTGGAAATATGTGGTAACCCGGTTTGGGGTATCTTAAGAGATTGTAACAGATAATGGTCCTCAGTTCACTAGCGAAAACTTCAAAAAGTTTTGCAAAGACTGGGCATAAAGCTGAGTTTCGTCACGCCCAGACACCCTCAGCCGAACGGACAAGCGGAGTCCACAAATAAAACTGTGGTAAGCCTCCTAAAGAAACGCCTAGACGAAGCCAAAGACAATTGGGTTGAAGAACTCTCAATCGCATTATGGGCTTACGAACCACCACCAAGACGGCTACAACCGAGACGCTCTTCTCTTTGGTCTACGAATTAGAAGCGGTGTCCCCTGCTCAAGTCAATGTTCCTACAATAACTTTCATCCCCAGAAGAAAATGGAGAGCTGATAGCCTTGTCCTTGGATCTCCTAGATGAAAAAGGGAAGTCACGAGTGTCAAAAACTGGCAACACCAACAAGAAATAGCCTGCATCTATAATAAGAAAGTCTGGATAAGAACCTTCAGCAAGGCGAATGGGTCCTAAGGCGAGTCTTCGATAACACCAGGGATAAGGTGGACGACATGTTGGCACCTGGATGGGAAGAACCATACCAAATCATAGAAGTGAGAGGCTCGGGGCCTACAAGTTACAGGATAGGTGTGGAAAAGTACAACCAAACAGCTACAACACGTTACACCTTAAATCCTACTTCTTCTGAGAAAGGCCCATGGCCCAGACAATCATCTCGCCAAGATATTTTTTCTTTTTTTTATGTTATCAAAATTTCTTTTTCATTACAAATGATAATTTATGATTCCATTGTGTCCAAGGACGAATTATCTTTAATAAAATAATTGATTCCCACCAAAGGAATTCAACAAAGCAATGGGGAAATAAGTTGAACAACAATCTCTCAAAACAAGAATTGTAAAACAACATACCCAACGCTAAAGTCCTCACTAAAATACCCAAAAGAGAGCCAAGAAAAATTGCCTACTCCTGCTAAACAGAGATAAGGCGCTAAGTGTTGAGCAGAAGAAAAAGTATAAGTTGAACTGAAGCACGCCAAACCTGCTTACCCAGACATGGGAAGCAGCAGAAAAGCTGCCGAACTGCCCCCTTTATTATAAAAAGGGTGAGACACGACAATATAACCTAAAGACTGACAGTGGCTTGTTGCAGAAAGCAGAGTTCAGCAAAATAGATAGTGGTCATCCATGAGTGGCATAATACTACCGAAACCTTAAAAATATTATCCAAGGACAAAGACGAAAGGTTAAAAAGAAAAGGAAATTGGTATGAACTCCAACCCCATGATGCTAAGTCCCTTCAAAAAGCAAAAAAAAGACATTATTAGGCATGAAGGGCAAAAAGCCAGATAAAAGCCAAAGGCTAAGCAAACGCCAAAAGGCCAGCTAAAAGCCAGAGATTGAGCAAACGCCAAAATCCCAGCTAAAAGCCAGAGACTGAGCAGAAGCCGAAAGGCTAGTCAAACGCCGGAGGTTCGCTAAAAAGACCAGAGGTTGAATAACTGCCAGAGGTCAATCAATCCTATGGAAGAATTTGAAAATCATAATAAGTGGCTTACGTAAGCAAATAGCTAAAACAAAAAGGGATTATAAAAAGGAGAGGCATTAATAAAGCCACGAAGGACCTACTATTAAAATCCAAAATAAATCTCCGAAGGGCAACAAAAGACCAAGGCCTAAAAAGGCCAAATGAGTTCTATAAAAGCCCACTAGGGGCATAACAAAGCCCGCGTAGGGGCTGGAACCACAAGTTTCAACAAAAAAGCCCCAAGGGCATAACGTAAAATAAATTTTGATGAGGGGGTCAAGGTTCATTTAGGCTTGGTCTAGAGTGGAAGACTTCTCGACATCAGCGTCAACCAGGGTAGAGGCGTCTGGGGCATACGAAATCTCAGGTTCACCTTCAAAGCTGGGAGCCGACTAATTGTTAACCTCAGTCTCCACCACCAGCTTATAGTTGTCAAAATCCTCCTGAAGGTTTTAGGAGCCCGTGTTTTCATTAAGCCAATCCCTTGCCATCTCCCACCGACGTACTATCTTTGCACTATTGACCGTCATGGCCTTCTCTTTAACAAATATGTTGAACCTGGTCCTGAGCTTCTCCACCTCTTTCTCCAGATCAGCCTTCTCCAGAATCAGCGCCTGGGCACGGTCAGACTCCCTCTCGTTCATGAACTACAACCCCAAGGCCAGGGTCTTCATATCCCTCAGCTCCTTCTCCTGGCCAGCCAACCTCTCCTTCTCAGCCTGGAGCTTGCGGGTGTGGTCCTCTACCATGACCCTCCATGCTTCAATAGCCTCTGTTGATACCTTATCCTTTGCATGATGAAGGAAGACAATTATCTAACACACAAAAGAAAGCAATGTTAAAAACAAGCGGAGATAAGTAAGAGATCTAGAAACTCAAAACAATGCGCTTACCTCCAGCATCTTCCTTTGGATAAAGGAAAGCATGCCGACAGATTCAGAATAAGGGTAGGAGAGATTCACTGCAGGGAATACCTGGACCTTCAACTGCTGCAGGGTGTCATCCAAGTCATAGGGAGAGAGCGATGACGATCTTGTGCCTGTGCCTTTCTGCTTCTTGGTCAGGGAAGAGTGGACGCTGGACTTATGCTGAGACTTCCTCTTGGTACCTGGGGTCTCCAAGATCTCCACATTATCAGAAGCTGACGTTTGACCCCAAAGCCAATTTTTGCAACCTTCGCCACCTTAGCCCTCTTGAAGTCCTCCATCACCTTTAACGTTGATCTTCCTAGAACAGAAGAATGAATGCTCAGGTGATAGAGATAAAAAAAAAATCAAGAAGAGGCAGAAGCAAATTCCAGACGCTGCTTTCTGCTAGAGCCTCCAGACTAAGTAGAAAAGTGGTGCTCCTTACCTCAAGAGTAAGTTTGAGTACTTGCTCAACCTTCTTCTTCCCTCTCTCAACTTTTTCCCTCGAAGCTGCTAAAAAATAAAGAAAAACAGAAAATGGTTAGAGCTAAAGACTGAAGAAGAAACTAAAGAAGATGACTCATCCTAGACCTACTAGTGAGCTGCCATAGGGTAGGGAACCCCGGTTCATCGCCCACTCTCATAAAGACAAAACGATGGGCCCAGGGTTTGCAGAAGGAAGCGCTTTCCTTCTCTCCTCTCTATAGTTTCTTGACGAGAGGAACGCTGGCCCGGGTAAGAAAGTAATACCTCTCTGCACCAAGAGAAACGAGAGAGAAGTAGTAGGCATACAGATGCTCGAAGACGCCCACATCAAAGCCATGGAAGTCATTCAAGACCTAGATCGTCGTTAATATTCTCCATGTAGGAGGATTCATCTGTGAGGGGCAGATCTCAAAGTGATTGGCCACAGTGACCACCGGGGCAGGGAGATTAGCCTTAACCCCTGTTTTCAGATTTCCCTAATATTTGCTACCTCGTCATAGGATATGCATAGGTGTACTCCTCATCCCCCGCAACCCTAAGGATCATATCCTCTGGCACAGAACACTGCCGCCTCAAATCCCCAAGCTCATCTTTCCCGATAGTAGAGAAGAGACCAATTTTGAGAATGGAAGGAGTATGAGAGGATTTGACGGGGATTGGAGTTTCCCCCAGATCCTGAAACTCTCTGACGATGCGTCAGATTCGGAGGAAGGCTCTTCACTCAACAAGCGCCTCTTACGAACCCTAGCTCTTACGGAGGAAGAAGCTACGGGAGAATTGTCATTCGCTGGACTCACCATTTACCTGATATGAATCCATGTCTCAGATGGTGGGTTCTAAAGAAGAAGGTTCCTAGGAATCTACGAAACCCTAAAGCCATAGCAGAAGGTGTAAAATCCTAGCTAAAATCGAAAAGAGGAAAGGGGTCAGATCATACCTGAGTATAGAAGACGAAAGATCTAGGTGCATGAGACGAATTCGCTGGGAAAAATCTGGAAGAGAATGAGGTAAAGAAATTTCAAGAAAAATGGAGATGTAAGAAGAAGAAATTAAAGAAAAAGGTTAAGTATCGAGAAGTGAAAGAAGAAGAAAGGAAAGAAGATCACGCGTCATGATTAAGCGCGGATCTCGGAGAATGTATCCCTTCCTTTTGAAATCTTTTAGATATCATCCAATGGCAACGATCGCATAGCCGTTAGCGGAGCGGATATTGTAAGCGTCTCGAAGAATCCATGATTCGAAACCCAGACGACGAAGGCACCAAGCAAGGAGCCTAGATGAAAGTTCCAAGACCCTGATGGCAAAGAAAGTATAGTCGCTACGTCTTGCGAAAATACAAGGGGAACAATTTATTCCCCAGCTCCGGATTGAACGTGGGCAATAAGGGGAAAAATGTTGGGAGTATTTTGGACCTTGGGAAATCCTTGAGTCTAGAAGAAGTACAACAAGCCTCAAGCCAATAGCAGGGGAATGCCGAGAAGAGCAGGGCGCCAGGAGTGTGCCCCTGGACAGGAAGCCGGACAACTATTCCACCCGAGAAAAGGAAATCCTAAGGAAAAGGAAATATGCCTAAATATTTAAGGATATACACAGTTTTTCTAATTCTAAGGGGATACTTATCGACCAATTACTATAAATATTAGACCTAAGGGTCCATACAATGCATTCACAAAAAACCCTAGAGACTAGGCATTAGGTTAAGAGAAACTTGATTTTTGTAAGGGTTCTTACGCCCAAATCGCATTGTACCTTGCTTCTCTTGATCATACAAACATCTTTCTCTATTTCTCTTTGCTTTTACTATTATCTCTTGCTTCCATAGTGCTTCCAAAGAACACCCCAAAAACATCCATAACATCGGGGATCCAAGGTTCACTCGAAACTTTAGCAGCCATCTCCATCCGTAAGATGGTCGGTTCGAAGATTGTACCTCCAATGGACTACAATATTTAAAGTACCAACCTCTGAGGACCCTACTTATAAGGGAGTTTGGGAATCTGATGAGGTGCCATAATTGTTTAGCTAACAGAGCTAGGTTAAACTCCTCAAAAGTTCTGAAGCCTAATCCTCCCTTTGAAAGTTGCGCGCAAAGTTGGTCCTATGATTTCCAATTTATGCCTCAGTTTTCCGCTTTAGAGCTCCACCAAAACTTGACTATTGTGCTACTTAGCTAGGTGCATATCGCTTTTGGTACAAGAAGCAAGACATAACTGATGTATTCACATTTTATCGATTTTTACTACGGTTTTCATACGAGAAT
>OVAN01009797.1:0-16504 GCA_900406275.1 Anastatica hierochuntica | reverse complement strand
TGTTAAACTCTTCTTTGACTGTCTGCCATTGTTCCCCCTTCGAGTTTGTTTCCGTTTATGATTTCTTCGGTTGATCCCCCGTGTTCTAGATGAACTTTGACCCTTATTATGTTGAGGTTCCTCCATTGATTTCAACATAGCTTGTTCTGCAATCATCCCCTCTTCTACATTTACTGCCCGTTCGACAAGCTTATATAAGCTATGAAACTCCACCACTTGTAATCGACTCCGTAGATCTGGCCGTAATCCTCTCATAAATCTTTGTATGATGGCACCCTCATCACGTGGCTTATATGGAGAGTACTTCCTAAGTCGAGTGAATTCAGCTTCGTATTCTCGGACATTTCTTCTTTCCTGAGTTAGTTCTAGGAATTGGTTCTCCTGTCAATCCCGTACTTCAGGTGGGAAATACTTCCGCTTAAATTCCTTGTGAAAATCCTCCCATCCTACACATCTTCCTCCATAGTCTTTCTCCGCATTATCCCACCAGTCCGAAGCGTCCTTAGTTAAGTAATAAACAACAATTTCCTTCTTAAACTCTTCCGGACATCGAGTCGCACTAAAATTCTTTGTTAACTCCTTCAACCAGGCTTTAGCTTCAATGGGGTTAGTGCCTCCAGGGTATTCTATGGTTCCAAGCTCCTTCATCATGGTAACCATCTTAAGATAATTGGGCTGGGATACTAGTCGTGGATTAGATGGGCCCTCTACCATCGTTGGATGATGTTGATTAATTCGATCCAATAAACCATACACCAAGGTAGTAAGTGGATCTGCGTACCTCACAGTTTCCTTTTCAACTTCATGAACTCCATTAGATAGCTCAAGCATAACACTTCTTGGAATATCCGAATAATCCTCATTATAGTCCCTCTGCTCGTCATTTATCCTTGGGCGGTCAAAGTTTTGTCTGGTGGGTTCACGGGGCATACTAGAAACATCCGATATCTCCGTGTCCAAGTGTCGCATTATATTTCCAGACTTTTGTTGCTTATTTTCTTGTTGAGCCCTCTCGTGTTCTTCATCACAGAACCGTTTTGGAGACATTCTGCACCATTTTCAAGGGTAAGTCATAATCCCATCCTAACTAATAAAAGGAGCATGCTGGCTTCCTAAACTGCCTTTTGCGACACCTTTAACTCGATAAAACATTTGAAAACAGAGTCCCATGTAGGCATGCAGAACCATGCTCTGATACCAGCTTCGTTGTAACACCCCCGATCAGGATTAGGTCAAAGTCAACCGATCCGCCGTGCAACAATTAAACAAGAACATGCACGACAAACCAGTTAACCTTAACTAAAGGTCCCGACCGGAGATGCTACAGCTATGCTCCCAAACACTCGATCCGAGGTTTCCAGAACAAATCCGGAACCCTGGCGAGACGGGGGTTGTGAAAGAATGAGCGGGCTGTCCTTCTCCTTTACTTATGTTTTTAACCTTTCTCGGACTTTTTTTTGTTTAATTTGCGCTTTTTTCTTTGTATCTTTGTCGCAGTTGGGACTTCGGCCTTTGTATCGTTAGCCGTTTGTAAGACTATTGCCTTGCGGGGTTGAACTCGTTCCGTTCGTTTCAAGTGTTGTTTCTTTTTATTTCCTTATTCTTGTTGTTTGTAGGTCGTAGTAGGCTCGAGTCCGGCCAATTTGCTTGTAAAATTGTCGAGCTCGCTCAGCCAAATGTAGAAGGTGATAGCAGATTCGACTTCGTCTTCTCAGACTCCGTCAATGCCATGCTTGTTCTGTTAGCATGGCAGCGGGGAGGACCGGCTTAATTGTGGATTCAATTGGGCCACAACGGGGAACCCGATTATTCCCCGCATGGGTTTGTGGGTGATCAAGCCACTGCATTCACGGGGAATGCGATTTGCGGACGAGACCGGCTTATATTGTGGAATCAGATTGGGCCACGGTAGCTCTCTGTGGCGAGCTGTGTCTGCTATTTTCCTTATTCTGTGCTCATGTGGCGTAGTCTTTCCTTAGGAGAAAAAATTTTTTATAAAAGAGAAGTAGCTGCACCTCGCAAGGGGCTGCCTACGTACCCCGATGGGGATCAAGCCAATCGTTGTTCGATAATATAAGGGATAAGGGTGGTCGGGGTAAGATTACCGTGGGTTTATCTGGTCTTAATGATAGAAACGTTTTAGATGGAGTGCATTCCACGATCCGGGGACGGGCTTTCCGTTTAGCTGCATGAGCTCGAAGACGCCGGGACGGACAACTTTCGAAATCAGGTAAGGGCCCTCCCAGTTGGCTCCGAGTTTCGTCCGTGGGAGTTCTTTGGTGTTTTCGAACGTTTTTCTTAGTACGAAGTCTCCTTCTTCGAAACGACGTCCTCGAACCTTCTTATTGTAGTAGCGAGCTGCCTGACTCAGGTAGATCTAGATCCGCAAGAGGGCTTGTTCTCGCTGTTCTTCGACGAAGTCCAAGTGGCTTTCCATCATTTTTTCGTTTTCTTCGGGTTGACGTGCTAGCAGGACCCTGCGAATTCCCGAGACGTTCACTTCAGCGGGCGACATAGCCTCGATTCCGTGAGAGAGAGAAAACGAGGTACGACCTGTTGCACTTCGTGGACTTGTTCGGTGTGACCATAGTACGCCTTCTAGCTCATCTGCCCATAGTCCTTTTTTGTCCTCGAGCCGCTTCTTCAGCCCGTCAAGAATGCGTTTGTTCGTTGCCTTGGCTTGTCCATTTCTTTGCGGGTATCTTGGGGTGGATTTGTTTAGTCGTATGTTCCATCTGGCGCAAAATCCCTCAAACTTGGAAGACGTGAACTAGGTGCCATTATCAGTGACGATCTCGAATGGGAGCCCGTGCCTGCAGATGACGTACTTCCAAACAAAGTTCTGGACGTCCGCAACCTGTATTTTGGCGTAAGCCTTAGCTTCAACCCACTTCGTGAAATAATCCGTAACGATCAACAAGAATCTCTTTTGTCGCGAACGTGGGAGAGGTCCTACGATGTCCATAGCCCAACGCATAAAGGGGGATGGGGCTGTTGCTGTGGCCAGTGCTTGCGCGGGGGTGTGAATCGTTGGCCCGTGCCTTTGGCATTTTTCGCATTTCTGGGCGTACTCTTCGCAATCCTTGAGCAGTGTCGGCCAGTAGAATCCCGCTTTTTTAACCTGCAAGGCTAATTTTCGTCCTCCGGAGTGTCTGCCGCTGGCTCCTTTGTGTGCTTCCCGCATTACTCGGGTCGTTTCTTCAGCCGCTATGCAGTGTAGGAGCACTCCGGCCGCGTTCCAACGCCACAATTTGTCATCTAGTAATGTGTAGCGGGCAGCTCGTTTCTTCAGTCTGCGGGCTGCCCACTTGTCTTCGGGTACTTCGCCATTGACTATGTACTGTTTAATGGCGTTTCGCCAATCGGAGTCTTCTGGCAGAACGCTGAGATTCGGCGGACTGTCAAGCTGTGCGTCTCCGGTTTCCTGGGGATCGTCGTCCTCTTCATGGATGGTGTGTACTCCTTTAGGGAGTTCGATGCTTGGGTGAGCGATGCATTCTACTGGAATGATCCTTCGTACTGTTGGGTCGGACGTGGAAGCGAGAGTCGCGAGTGCATTGGCTGACGTGTTCTCGCTGCGTGGTATCTTTGTGAGTACGAAAGATTCGAACTGTTCGGCGAGCTTTTTGACGACGCCGAGGTAGGCGTCCATTCTTTGACTCCTTGTTTCAAAATCTCCATTTAACTGGTTCGGAACGAGCTGGCTGTCACAGTACGCGTTCAGGTGCTTGGCTCCGAGTTCGATTGCGAGCTTCATTCCCACAATGAGAGCTTCGTACTCTGCTTCATTGTTGGACGCTTGGAATGCAAGGCGGAATGACTGCTCCAGCACTTCATGTGTTGGCGATTCTAGCTTGATGCCTACTCCGGATCCGTGCTGGCTTGACGATCCATCGGCAAACAAGGTCCATGATTTGGAGTCTGTTTTTTCCTCGGACAGCTCGGGAAGGAGCTCGATCAGGAAGTCTGCTAGCACCTGCGACTTGGCGCACATGCGCGTTCTTTAGTCGATGTCATATTCATTGAGTTCGACTGCCCACTTGGCTATTCTGGTTGACTGGGTCGGGCTATGGAGGATAGTCCGTAACGGCTGGTTCGTCAGCTCCACGATCGAGTGAGATTGGAAGTAAGGTCGCAGTTTCGGGCTGCAGTGACTACGACCAGTGCGAGTTTCTCTAATGTCGGGTATCTTGATTCGGCACTGTCGAGTGCCTTGCTGATGTAAAAGACAGGCTTCTGGTCTCCTCTGTCCTCGCGGACTAGCACGGCGCTAACTGCTACAGTTGAGATTGCGATGTACAAATAGAGTGTTTCTTGGTCGGCGGGCTTAGATAGGACTAGGGGAGTTGACAGGTATGTCTTCAGCTCGGCAAACGCCTTTTCGTACTTATCATCCCATTCAAACCATTTATTTCCTCTGAGCAGCTGGTAAAATGGGAGGCATTTGTCCGTGGACCTGGATATGAAACGGTTTAGTGCGGTTATTCTTCCCGTCAGTCTTTGTACTTCTCGGGTGTTGCGCGGAGAGACTAAGTCGAAGATTGCTTTGATTTGCTTCGGGTTTGCCTCTATTCCTCTCTGGGTGACGATGTAGCCTAAGAACTCCCCGCAAGTCACTGCGAATGTACACTTAGCCGGATTTAGTTTCATTTTGTACTGGTTCAGCGTGGCAAAACATGTGCGCAAGTGGTCAACGTGGTTCTTTGTGTTGGCTTATTTTACTAGCATATCGGCTATGTAAACCTCCATCGTCTTCCCGATCTGATCGGCGAACATCCTGTTGACGAGTCTCTGGTATGTAGCTCCGGCGTTCTTCAGCCCGAGGGGCAACACCCGATAACAATATATTCCTCGGTCCGTGATGAATGATGTTTTTTTGCGATCGTCGGGGTGCATCATTATCTGGTTATAGCCCGAGAAGGCATCCATAAATGATAGTAGCTCGTTCCCTACTGTTGCTTCTACTATTCGGTCGATGTGGGGTAAGGGGAAGTTGTCCTTCGGGCATGCTTTGTTGAGGTCTGTGAAGTCAACACAAACTCTCCATTTCCCGCTTTTCTTCTTCACGACGACTGGATTGGCGAGCCAGTCTAGATAGCAGACTTCTTCGATTGACCCCGCCTCGGCTAACCGTGCTACCTCTTCATTGACGGCTTGAGCGCGTTCGGGGCCCAGTTTTCATCTCTTTTGCTTTATGGGCTTGTACGTCAAATCAACGTTCAGCTCGTGGTAGGCGATCTTCGGGTTTATCCCAGGCATATCCGCCGTGCTCCATGCGAAGGTGGAGGCGTTGTCCTTGAGGAAGCTCACTAGTTCGTCATGTAGCGAATCTTCGAGCTGTTCCCCGATCCCGACACATCGGGTTATGTCGCGCTCGTCTATGTTGACTTGGAGGATTCGTTCCATTCGTGGGGGCTCCTCTATTGACGTTTCATCCGGGGAGGTGTTCGCGTTTTGCGGCTGACTGTCCGATATTGCGAAAGTTCTTCTTATCTTGAGTTTCGCGATGAAGCATTCTCTGGCTGTTCCTTGGTCTCCTCGAATCGTTCGGACTCCTGTTGGTGTTGGGAATTTCAGGCACTGATGGTAGGTTGATGGAACGACTTCCATTGAGTAGATCCAGGGTGTGCCCATGATGATGTTGTAAATGGTGGGCATGTCACTTATGGTGAACTAGACGATTTTCGTGACCCCACCGATGTGAACAGGCAGCTTGATCTTTCCGATGAACATTGTCGTATCTCCATTAAAGGCAGTCAGCGGCTTCGGGGAGCTTATAATGGAATTTTCGCGGAGGTCCATGCGGTCTAACATACTCTTGAAAATCAGATCCACGGAGCTGCCGGTATCCACCATTACTTTTGCGACCTCGCAGTCTGCTACTAACAGCTCGATTGCCAACAGGTCGTTATGCAGTGTATGAACTCCGATCATGTCTTGTCCTGTGAAGGTTATTGCAGGCTCGCTAGAGGAGTTCTCTGCTGAGGAAGCGCTAAGTGGCTCTCCCCACTTTACCGTCGAAATGGAACGGCGCTTATGTCTTTTGATAGATCTGACTGAGTCGTTGTAATCTTTCAGACCGCCCATAATCATTGACACTCTCTTTCGTGGAGCTGGGGGTGGCTCCGTCGGGTATTCGTATTCTATGTCTCGCTTCGGGGTTTTGTAACCTTGCCTTGGTGGTGTCGGAGCTCATTCGTGCGCGCGTCGTTCCTCCTGGCGTTCGTCCGCACGTCGCTCGTCGTTATAACGGTCTCCGTCGTCTACGTGATGGATGCGTCTTTCGTCATCTCGTCGCTCGTCGGGGCGATAGTTGTTCTGACGTCTCTCGTCAGCTCGTCTTTCGTCGGAGCGATAGTTGTCTAGTCGTCTTTTTTCAGCACGCCTTTCGCCGGTGCGGTAATTTTCCGGGCGCCTATCTTCTGCCCTCCTATCGTCGAACTGTCTGTCTCTTCCCCGGCCGTTTTGTTGGTCGGGCTCGTTGTTTGGGCGATGATAAGTGAATTTTTTCTTGTGCTCGTTGTGGGGTGGTACTGTGACTTTGCCTGCTATGTACTTGCTTAACATGAGCTCTCTCAGGTGTCGGCATTCATCGGTCCCATGCCCCCATCTGTTGTGAAAGATACAGAATTGGTTGTAGTCCGAGTCAGTGACTTTCTGCGGCTTTGAGTTCCCGGGCTGTTGTTGTTGCGTTTTTCCATCTCCAATATGATAGTTCGTAGCCCGTTGATCTTTGTAGTTCGTATCGTAGTGCTGGTAGGGTTCTTGGTATTCGTCAGCGCTCTTTTCCTTATCTTTGTTCGATTAAGATTTCGAGTATTTTTTGGCGAAGGCGGCTTTTTCTTCCTCCACCTCGATGAAGAGTGTAGCCCGATGTAGGGCGCTTCCAGGGTTTGGGGCTTGTTTATCTTTAGGTCGTCGCGAAAGGGGGACTCGTACCATAGGGCGTTCCATAGAGCCGGGAGTGCGGCCTCATCTGCTATCGTGACTCTTGACGCTACTTCCTTGAATCGGGCTATGAAGTCTCTGAGGCTTTCCTTCTTCCCTTGATCCATTGCCCAGAGGTCTGCAGTGGAATGACTTTGTTGGATGAACATCGAGTAGTGTTTCAGGAACGCGGTTGATAGCTGGTGAAAGTTGTCGATGGAGTCCGCTTTCAGGCGGCAAAACCATCTTTGCGCCGCCCCTTCTAGGTTTTCCGCGAATAGCTGACAGCATCCTGCATCCTTTTCTTCTTGTGAGAATTGGGCTCTCCCCATGGCTATGCTGAACGTGGTGAGGTGATGGCTAGGGTCCGTCGTACCTCCATACTTGGGGATGCGGA
Source organism: Anastatica hierochuntica (assembly GCA_900406275.1). Classification (NCBI taxonomy): domain Eukaryota; kingdom Viridiplantae; phylum Streptophyta; class Magnoliopsida; order Brassicales; family Brassicaceae; genus Anastatica; species Anastatica hierochuntica. The sequence continues at coordinate 9,180 of OVAN01009797.1, read as the reverse complement.
TTTTTCTGAGGTGTGGGATGTTGTAACGAGTTATGTTACGAGTGAAAGGCACATTTTGGGCTTCCCGTAGGACCTTATCTATTTCCGGGGCGGCACTGACAACCTTATGCACACGGGAGTTGATATCCTCCAGGCTTTGCTTGACTAGCTCGAGTTCGCGATCCTTGTCTGTGGGTGCTGCTGGGAAGAGCGTCAAGGTAGGCGGGGCCTGGTTATGCGGGGCGTGCGCCATGTCGTCTGTACGCTGGCCGGTCGCAGGGTCAGCGGCTGGTTCCCTGGCTTGTACACGGGCGTTGTTTGCCGGGTTGATGGTCTCTCGAGGTGGCGTATTCCCTCCAAAGAGGTTCCTTTGGATTCCGGATAGGAAGCCGTCGACCGAGGTTCCCGGGGTGGTCTGGTAGTCTCGCCTAGTGGGGCCTTGGCTGTAGAATCTCGGGGACCGTGATAGTGCAGCGAAGCGGGAGTCGGTAGTCTGAGCCAAGTTGTCGATTCGCTGGACGAGGGTAGTCAATAGGCTCGTTACGTCAGGCTGAGGGTAAGGAGCAGTCCCTGAAGCGGGAGCGTTCATCGTTATAGAGTTGCGGGCTTCCGTACGTCCGGGCTCGGGATGTTGAGTCGTCGTGGTTGGTGGTGCGTTTGGAGTGGTCGTCCCTATTAAAGGTGTTAGGGCACCGATAGTTGGCACGTCGGCAGCGGGTTGGGCGGCTACTCCCTCCTGAGCGGCCTCGTGCTGAGTGATGTGGGTGGTACTAGATATCGCCAAGTTGATAGTGGCGGGGTTGGGTGGCAAGTTCGTGAGGGCGGATCTAAGCACCCTAGGCTGGTCAACTGGCAGAGCTGGAGCTTCTCTCGACATCTCGGGCTACTTCTTGCGTGTAGAGATTTCCTGAGGTGTTCCCCACAGACGGCGCCAAATGAAGAAGTGGTCTTAGCTCGGGATAGAGGATAAGAGAGATTGTTCGGTTTACAGATTGAGAGGGAGAAGAGAGAGAGAAGATTTGCTTTGTGGAAATAGAAATAAAGAGTGGCCTAGAGTCGGAATTCCCGTTCTTATTGAAGTAGCCCGATGTTCATCAGGACGAGAGACATTTTGATTGTCAATTTCTTTACAAAGTGTTTAGAGAGAGTTTTTGGTTTTGTTTTACGTATTCTTTGTATAGATGATCAACCTTGGCCTTTCCTTTGCCAAGGTTCTTCTTTTATAGAGGATTTTTCCCTCCAATTTTCCTTGAATCTTAAGAAAAACCCGTGACTTCGGGCTGACAGCCCGTCGCCAGGTGCAGGCTGCCTCGTAACTTGCTATTTCCCGAACTAGGTACTTCGAGCTGCAGGGTGCATTCATTACGTCGCTAGTCTGCTTTACACTTTCCTCCTTTAGTTGCTCATCAGCCTACCTCGTAACTTGGTCCTGGTGTCAGGTTGGTAGGCTATAGCTAGTAGACCTCTTTTGTCTGTGTCAGCCCTGGTCAGCGCCGCCTATTTCAGTCTAGCTAAAAGGCTAGCCCGGCGTGTGGTCGGCTGGTCATCCCGATGCACTTCGTCTGGAGCGATTGTCGTTTTGTTCGGGTTACCCCGACTGTCTCGACTCCGTTTGTAACAATCCCGGGCTACTTCCTCGGGATGCAGCCCGATATTTTTGGTGGGCCTAATCAGGCTCCCAAATGGGCCACCNGGGGGGGGGGGGGGAGTCAAGCCCACCTCTAACATACGTGTGAGAAAACACTCGCCAAAAAGAAGGCATGCAAAGGCGCATACGACAGAAGAAGAGCCTCTTGATGAGTCAGAACACAAAAGTTTTAAATCGTAACTAACTTATACCATAATCGTATGGTAACTTATGACATAGTGCATTTACATGTCAAATTTAGAGTTCGGTTGAATGAGAAATGGAGGTATCAAATATCTTATAACACTATGGTGTATAAAAGAGATGAGTGAATTCATGCTAAACCATACACGCACATCGGTTGAAGTCGAAATTTATTTGAGATCGGGTTTGGCTTAGGTGTGGATTCGGTAAATGTATTTTTGGTTCAACAACCAATTTTCATATTTTACATCTCCTTCCACATTTTAAGGCTCACCATTAGTGGTGAAAGTGGTCATGATCTCCACTAATGCCTTAATTGATGGCACTACTCCACTAACAAAAATAAACTTGAAAGAGAGTTTGTTGTTAGTTCCTCTCATTCTATTTATACCCAATCTCTCATCTTCTTTAGATAATCAATTCTAGTGATTATGATTATTCACTTCCTTCTTTCTTATTTTTTTTTTCTCTATGAGAGTACAACACAAATAATGGTTCGAGAGATTATGATTTTGGGTGATGCAAATCATTAGAGTTATGTAGTTTTATCCTGAGATTCAGAACGTTATGCAACCATCACACTACGGGGTGTTTTCAGAATTAAGAAAATAGATTCCTCTCGACTCTGCAAATCGTCTTTCCTAATTTCTGTTTCGGTATTTTCATATTATATACTTTATAATTATCAGTTTTCCCATATCGTAGAAATCGTGTTCTTATAGCATCTACAAAAATTAGAAAATGCATGTCTACAAAAATTAGGAAATGCCTATCTACAAAAGTCAAGATTTCTACTTAGATTAGTCCTATTGGTTTTTACAAATCATTTTCCCTTTATTTTTTTTGAGAGTTTGGACAAACATATGTTTTTCTCTAAACTTCTGGGTTTCATATTTCACTACTTGTATTAACTGTTATAATTTTTTGTTCATTACCTTTTTACCTTGATATTGTTATGTACATTTCTATCCAAACAAAAAAAATTTCGAGAAACTATTAAAACTTGAGCAAATTTTGTTTTTGGATTTTATAAATTTAATTAACTAAATACATCTTCGAAAAAAAGCTGAACAATGAAGATTGATAGAACAAAATATAAACTAAGCATAGAGTAGGAAAAAACAAGCAAAGATAACTCAACATTTAGAAAAAATAAAGAGAAATAAATAAGAAAATGTTATTAACAGATTGATTAGAGCATCAACATTTATAAAATCATCTTCAAAGGACGTTAAAACGCCATTTTAGTGTAGCTTTCGCACTAAATAATTTACAATCGGACGCCAAAAATTACAACATTTTAATGTGGAGCTACAATACCATATTCACAACACTAAACACTATTCACTTAATTTATTAATAAAATAATATATTAAATAAAGATTAAATGNATATATATATATATATATATATATATATATATATATATAACATGATATAATAATATAACAATAGAATGTATATTGTAGTGGGATATTTAGTGCTGTGGTTGAAGATGAAAAAGACTTTAGTGCTAAAGCAATACTAAAATAGTGTAGTTTCAACACTAAAAATAATATTATGGTTGGAGATGTCCTAAGAGTCCCATGTCAATCTCTTACCATTATAACAATAAAAATAAACGTAATTATTAAAATTATATATTTTATTAGATTTGTTTGACCAATGAAAAATCGACACATGTCACTTGGTTCTATAAATAAGAGACTAGAGGCTCTTATTACCTCCCTCTTCCAATTTTTCATTCTCTCCTCCCTTTTCTTTTTATGATTTTTCTATTGTTGAGAAATTCTCTAAGAGTCTCTCAATGCTCATGCTCTTATATACGAGAAATATTCTTTTTAAGTATTAAATTTATTGATAAAAATCTAATATATAAAACTTGACCAACTCTCTTCAGAATTGTGCCACCTCATCATCCATAAAGAGGACATGTGTCCATAAAAAATTTAATGTTAAATTACTTTTGACAAATTATATGATAATCTCATTCATTTATTTTTACAAAGTAACACCTTTTCTTTTCAACTTCTCTAATACCACATTACATCATTCAATTAAGTTAAGATTTTTATTTTGAATTCAATTTACCAACACGAATATTTTTCTCTTTTTGTCTCTCACCTATCTTTCTCACTTTTTTATGTGAGAGTTTTTGAGAAATTTCATTTATTTTTCATCAATCTCGATGTTCGTTTCGTAAAAATTCATTTTCGCTATGAGGAGGAAGAGGTAAAGGAGTACACATTTTAGATCTTTTAACCTGATGATGTATTTTACTCGTTCGTAATAACAAATTTGTACATTCCTTGATTGATTCACGTTTTGAGTTAATAAAATATATGTGACAAAAAATTTAAATTAGACGCATGATGAATTTTTTGTTCAATTCATAAATGATTTTTGTATGAAATATTGAAATAAAGTGTTCTCCATGTGATCTTCACTCCTTTGCATTTTAATATAATCATGCCATAATCGATGCGTGTGAACAATTTTCTTCTAATGAGCTATTTATATATACGTAAAGACATACATTTATATTCACACATAGATTCGATATGTATATATTTTTTTGTGTTGATGCATCAAACAAATTAGCTAAAACCATATCATAAACTACGTGATATATACATACACACATACATGAAATTATTGAGTGGAAATTTTTGTGATAGACCATGGAGAGACTTTACTTGTAGGAGAAGATTAAGGAGTTGAAAGAGGTTGGCTCAACTCCTATATAGAAGGAAGAAACTGAGGATATCAAAGAAGAGTTGGCATGATTCAAGGTCGAATGGCGTACCTAGAAAGACTCACACCAAAGAATAGAGAAAAAATTTAAATAGAGAACAAAATAAAGTTTATAGTTGAAAGTAATTTAGAAAAAGTCGTAAACTCAAGAGGAATAGAGTTGTTATCTTTGTACTTCATCTTGTTTAGTTGATGGGTAGAGTTTGGAGTATCTTCTGTACATTTGAGATTGTGTGATTGAAAAATTAAGTTTTTTTTTTACTTCACAAGACTTGAAATTCTAATCTTTAAATACAATGTTCATTTATGATTATATTCTTTTGACTAAATTGTAATTGTTTACATGATGCTACGATTTTGTAATCGTTTAGTCTGATATTAAGATTGGTGTGCAATGACATTTTATAGGTGGAAGATCGTGAATAAAATGATTCATATGTGCAAAAGAAGTCATGTCAGTATCTAGAATACTCTAGAATAAATTTTAACATAGCAAAGAACCCTTGCCTTAAATGATCAGCAAATTATTAGCTTGTATTTGTACCACTAAGAGTGTTTAAAATGTTAATTTTTACAAGAAATCATATTAAACATCTCATGCTTTAAACAAAATAATTCAGCCATATATAAATAAAAACCTGCACGTAGTGCGGGTACTCACCTAGTATTTACTAAAAGGAAAAAAATTGCGTTTGGCTATTAATTTATAAACGAAACACAAACAGCTAATAAAAAACTTATAGCTCACAACCGACGTTGTAGAAAGAGTCTTGGGGCCGACAAATCATAATAACTTAAGGACATTATCCTCTTGCTTATCGTCTTTTTTTATAGTGTGACTGAGTTTACGCACAATCTTAAACGTTTGATTTTGTCTTCGTTCATTATGCTTCTTCTAAAGGTACATCACAATTTAAAAGGCAATAAAGATCAATATTGAGTCATACTTATCAAATCGGTGATGAATTAGATATGGAGAGCTTCCTCCCGATCGAGATTGTCTGAAGTGCCTAAATCCATTGGCTCACATCCAACCATATCGAATGATGTTTGTGCATTTTACTAGTTTTGTACATTGTTTTTCAACCTCATTTCATCACTCTATTATCTCATTAAGATGTTTTAGGAGCAATTTCGGTTTTTTTTAGTTAGGATAGTCTTTAGGCATTAATAGGTTGTACATATGCATCATATCTCTTCTTTTTACCCCATTTCAGGTGCTTTGTATCAATATGTGCGAAGAGGACCTAATAGAATCAATTTAGGAGTCAAAAAGAGCAAATGAAGAAGAAATAGAGTGCATTGTGACGTCTGCCTGCGCGATCCGTGGCTAAAAAGGTTAAGACGACAACATGCATATGCCCATGATACATGTCCACACTGCCCGGTACAAAAATAAGATGGTCAAGACACATACACCGGTCTCTGACACCTGTATGTGCAGACCGGTGTGGCTCTGGAAATTGTTTGAATTGAAGGATCCGACCCGGTCTGGCATGGGTCGACCCTGTTCAAACTCTTTTACTATAAATACAATTTTAAAGCTTGTCAAGATCTAAGCTTGAAATTTTCTTTCCACTTTTGTGTTTAGATATACTGGAATTATTTTCTCTTTTAAAATTTTTGGTAATTTTATCAAAGTTTGAATCTTTTCTATCTTATCCTTCTTCTTGAGCATGATCATGGGTTTTTTTCATGTTGATTCATATTTTACAATCATGATTAGTGAGTAGCTTCTTTTGTGGTTTATGGGTTACGTAAATTAGACTAGATCTAGATGTTTATTAGGATGTTAAGGGCTATATTCTTGGAGACTCACATGATTAAGAAGTTCTTAGTGCTAGAAATGAAGTGATCAATCAATTTATAGATTAGAAGAACCACTCCCGGAAGGTGTTTGATGAAATTCCTAAGAGAATCTTAAGATTGCTTAGCATAGATGATTGGGGTTTTTACTAAGCTTTTTGGCTTGTGGTTAATGACTAATGACTCTTAGATACTATCGGAAGATTAGCTCAATTTAAGGTCATTGATGAATTAGTATCATGGGAATGAATTAATTGATTATTGTCTTGCCTTTGAATGGTGTTTTTATTGTTTAGCCCTTGCATCTTAGTTGCATTTATACTACCTAATCACATTGTCTAACTCATAAAATGCATGTTTCAATCCTTGAATCTTTATCTCATCTCTTTATTTCTTTCTTTGCCTTTGAATTTACTTGTCTTTTGATTGGATTTCGATCTAGTAATGTTTAGAAAACAAAACAACAATATTTTATTGGCTTAGCTTAACCAAAGCCTTCTATAGAACTAAGTGTGTGAATTTGTGTTCCTTGTGGATTCGATATCGAAAGTATTACAACGTCTAGCCATATGGTTTAGAGGGTTAAGATTTTGATCAAACCTTAATCTTAATCAAGTTTTAGCGCCGTTACCGGAGAGCAACATTTAGCCATTTAGTTATAGATTGCTTATTGAAAATAAGTCTTTTTATTTACCGTGTTACTAACTTTGCTTTCATTTTTTTGCTTTTCTTTTGAATTTTCATGAATCTAAGGAGCTGGAGACCTACAAATCTAGTTCCAAGGGTTGATGACTTTCAAAGTTTAGCAAGGGAGAATGCAAAGGCTAGAAGATAAAGAGAAAGAGTTGAGCTTTTTCGAAGGTTAGATATGGAGAATCCACAAGATGGTACTCCTTTGAAACAAGGAGCTCAATTTGAGTACAACGAGCATCAACATTAACCGAATCTAAGAAGGATTGGTGCATTTGATGAGCCCGATGCAAGGAGGATTCGAATGGGGATCCAACCATCGACAGTTGAACCAAATAACTTTGAGATCAAGCATAGTTTGATCAACATGGTCCAAAACTCAAAATTCCACACTTTGCCCTTAAAAAATCCTACATCATTTGGACTTGTTTGATAGGTTGTACCGAACAGTTAAGATAAATAGAGTTACCGAAGAGGCAATCAATATTATCTTATTTCAATTTTCTCTTGGAGATACATCCCCAAATGAGAGAAGAACATTTCGTCTGAGCTAGTGTCTACTTGGTACAAGTTGAGAAAGAATTTATGAGCAAGTTCTTCCCGAAGCAAAAGTCGGCGAAGATTAGAAGTGATATCACAAGATTTAAACAAGGTGGGTTGATTCAAATTAGAGCAATTATGGTCATAGAATGTGCATTGATTACCAAAATTTGAATGCATCTGTTAGAAAGGATCATTTTCCATTGTCATTCATTGATCAAATGCTAAAGAGATTAGCAAATCATTCATTCTATTTCTTTCTTGATGGATATTCAGGATTCTTCCAAATTTTCATTCACCCTCAAGATCAAGAGAAGACGACCTTTACATGTCCTTATGGTACTTTTGCTTATCGAAGGATGCCATTTGGATTACGTAATTCAATGACAACTTTCCAACAGTTCATGGTGTCTATCTTCTCGGATTTCATTGAGGAGATTATGGAAGAGTTCATGGATGACTTTTTGGTCCATGGATCTTCCTTTGGTGTTTGCTTGTCTAATATTTGTAGGGTCCTAAAGAGATTCGATGAGACAAATCTTCTGCTAAATTGGGAGATATGCCACTTTATGGTCAAGGAAGTAATCGTGCTCGGGTATCAAATATCCGGAAATGGGATAGAAGTAGGCAAAAAAGGTTGATGTTATGATGAAGTTGGAGCCTCCAAACACGGTTAAGGGTATTCGGAGTTTCTTAGGCCATGTCGGGTTCTATAGACGATTCATCAAGGATTTCTCCAAGATCACACGACCGTTGACTAGATTTTTGTGCAAGGATGTGGCCTCCAACTTTGATGATGAGTGCCTTAAAGCTTTAAAGAAGATAAAAGAGCTCTAATTAGTGCCCTAGTTGTTCAACCTCCGAATTGGGAACACCCATTTGAGTTCATGTGCGATGCAAGCGACTGTACCGTTAGAGCGGTGTTTGGAAAAAGGATCGATAAAAAGCTTCATGTCATCCACTATGAAAGTAGAACCTTAGATGAAACTCAAGCTAAGTATGAAACCATAGAGAAAGAACTTCTAGTATTGTGTATGCCTTTGAGAAGTTTCAATCTTATTTGGTTGGTTTTAAGGTTGTGGTCTACATCATGCCAACTTGAAGTATCAATGGCTAAGAAAGATGCAAAGCAAAAACTACTTCAATGGGTTATTCTCCTACAAGAGTTTGATCACTTATCAAGAATGAGAGTAGATGAAGATTTACCTATTGATGATTCAATGCCATTCACTCCTTTGTTAAGGAAAACTTTGCTTATGACTCTATGAACAAGGTACAAGCACTAGATGAGAAATTGATTTGGTATGTGGATTTCGTGAACTATCTTGCTTGCGGAATTGAACCACCAAGTCTAAAAAGCCATGAGAAGAAAAAGTTCTTCAAAGACATCCAATTTTTTATTGGAATGAATCCTAATTATATAAGAAATGCAAGGATGATCTATTTGGGAGGTGTATACCGAAAGAGGAAGAGCAAGACATTCTATTTCATTGTCATGGATTTAACTAGGGAGGTCATTTTGTTACCTTTAATGATGCAATACAGGATGCTCAAGAGACTGAGACTGAGCTGGAGCTAAG
>OVAN01009796.1:0-16504 GCA_900406275.1 Anastatica hierochuntica | reverse complement strand
ATATTGCGCTGATCCTGTAAAACCCCCTTCGAATGCAGTGTTAAAACACGAAGCATTGAAGTCAGGAAAGGCATCGGAGTTAAACAATCCCCCGAAAAACGGCAACGGACTTCTGCTAGTGCCAGCTCCATCCCCACCAAGGAAGTTAGGATTCCACTCTTGCTCGTTTCCGACAGCGTTTTCCCCCTCTTTCAACGCTACGACATTATCAGAGGATCTCCTCCTCTCCACGAGCCCGCCACTTGACAATCCAGCGATCCTGGAGGATCTTCTCCTCTCTCCGGATCCATCGCTAGACTGTTCGTTGTTCCGTCCGGATCTCCTCCTCTTCATAGCGGGAGGCAGCTCATGCGCAGAAGAGCCAACGGTACCCCGCTCTGGCTCCTCTGGCACACGAGTTTGAGCACGAGCCCTATGGTACTCGACAGCGTAACGGACTCGCTGAGGGGAGAAGTAACCCCATTGGAACGGACCGCATCGTAGAAGGTTCCTAACTTTGAGCATATCAGCCGGTGCCGAGTAAGGAGCATCGGTAGCTGCGAAATGAGAAGACAACGGGTTAACAACCGAGCGCAGGAAAAGAAAATTTTAAACGACCAAAAACAATACCTAAGGGATTCCAGTCACGTACTATATAAATGGTTCATTACCCATGAAATAAGATATCACCAATTTCCATCTTTTCTCTCTTTTCATAATACGTTATCAGCACGAAACGCTAACCACTCGAGCTAATATTTCAAAGTCGTCGCTTTCCAACTTTCTAAAAACATGTAAGTAATCTCTTATTTTATAAATCGATTCCAACATTGAACCATGTTTATTATCGACTCACGGTTCGTAATAATGGGTTCAGAGGGATCTATGCTTAATTGAAATAATGTTTATTGGTATTAAATTTGTGAATGATGCTTTGTGAAATCAATACATATTACACTCGTGTACCATGTTTAATTAAATCACTTTATCGATTTCATGGATATACACTAAAGATAAAGCATGCGTTATTAACAATTAGGAACATGCATGTTTTATTCGTACTCCCTATTAGAAATTATACGTTTTGATTCTTTATCGATTTATATTCATTATGTTACGTGACTCTTGTATAGCATGTAAATATTTTGACATAGTTATAGTCGATTGTTTCGGTGAAAAAAATAGAAGTTATAGTCGAATTGTTATTGAATTATTTGGTTTCTCATGCTATCATGTTCTATTAGGTTTGTATAATTATTTTTAAAGCATGTTAGGGTAAAGTATATTGTTAATAAAATTTTGTTGGTTAAATTATTTGGAAAATTAATTTGTTTAAAACCTAGTCAAATGACATGAAAAGAATAAATAAATAATAATTGTTCTTTTATAAAATTTAATCATTATTTTGTCGTTTTAGTAGAACCATGTCGAATTTCACCAGTATTGAATTTGAAGTTCTTGATATCACTAGAGACAATTATTTGGCATGGGCATTATATGCTGAATTTTTCCTTAGTGCAAAGGGACTTGAGCATACGATCAAAGAAGGAAATCGAACTCAAAATCAAGATAAAGCAAAAGCTATGATATTCCTTCGTCATCACCTCCACATGGGTCTCAAAAATGAGTACTTGACTGTCAAAGATTCACTAATCCTTTGGAACAATCTAAAGGAATGGTATGATCATCAGAAAACTGTGATCTTACCTAAACTCGTTATGATTGGACACATCTAAGGCTACAAGACTTTAAGTATGTAAGTGAGTATAACTCAGCCTTGTTTAGAATTACTTCTAAACTAGAATTTTGTGGAGAGAAAATCACGAAAGCAGATAAGTTAGAGAAATCTTTCTCTACTTTTTATGCAAATAATGTTGTCTTACAGACACAATACCGGGAAAAGAGATTCCAGAAGTATTCCTAACTTATATATTATCTCCTTGTGGCTGAGCAAAATAACGAGCTTTTAATGAAAAACCATGGACTACGCCTAACTGGTTTTGATCCATTCCCTGAAACGAATGTGACATCCTACGATAGGAAAGAACTGAACCATGCTAACAACAATGTACGAGGAAGTCGTTACAGCGGGGTCATGGACATGGTCGTGGACGTGGATACACATATGGTCGAGGTCGAGGTCGAGGCCAAGGAATTTCTATTAAGAACTTGTACTCTCACCAGAAGTGGGAAAACAAAGTTGATAACAACCAAGAGAAAGTAATACATGAGAATGTATGTTACCGTTGTGGAGGAAAAGACCATTGGCCTCATACATGTCGTACACCAAAGCATCTTGTTGATCTATATCAACAATCATTAAAGCAAAAGAGAAAGAAAATGGAAACAAACTTGGTGTACGAAAATGGAGAAGATGATTTTGATCATGGTGATACCATTCACCTATAACTTCCTGATCTGTTCACTGATGAACTTTGTTTCTTTATTTTATTAGTGTTTGGTCTTTGCTTTATGGTTTTTGGATTTTGCATTTTATTCTATGAACTAATATGTTTTAGCCCTGATTAAGTTTGATTTATTTTATTAAGTTATTTTTATATATGTTCCTAATTCGTTTTACCTATTTATTTGAAGAAAATGAATGATGAAGACTTATGCTTGGCAGACAGTGCAACTAGCCACACTATTCTAAAAAGTGAGAGATATTTCTCTCAACTGACAATGAAAGAAGCTAGTGTGAGTACCGTAATGGGTAGTGCAAAGATAATTGAAGGATCTAGAAGAGAAAATATATTATTACCTATGGGTACGTAATTCGAAATTGGTGATGCATTATACTCTCCCAAGTCTCAAAGAAACTTACTGAGCTTCAAGGATATCTGTAGAAATGGATATCATATTGAGACTATGAGTGAAGGAACTGCTGAATACCGTCATAACACGAGTATTACCCAAGGGTCTAAAAATATTGTGGAAAGACTACCCGCATTCTCCACTGATTTGTACTATACTAAGATTGCTACAATTGAGGCAAATGTCATAGTAAACCAGAAGGTTACTGAAAATATAGATGTTTGGCATAACCGGCTAGGCCACCCCGATTCAATAATGATGCGAAAAATAATAACTAATTCATGCGGACATTTACTGAAGAAACAAAAGATTCTTCCGGATGATTTCTCATGTGCTGCTTGTTCACAAGACAAATTGATCATAAGAACTTCACCAGTTAAGATAAATCATGAATCAATCAATTTTCTGGGATGGATACAAGGAGATAGTTGTGGGCCAATTCACCCACCGTGTGGAACCTTTAATATTTTATGGTTTTAATTGACGCATCTACTAGATGGTCACATCTATCCTTGTTATCGACCCGCAACCTAGCATTTGCGAGGCTACTTTCTCAATTGATCAGATTACGAGCACATTTTCCAGATTTTCCTCTAAAGACAATCCGTCTTGATAATGCTGGTGAATTCATGTCTCAAGATTTTGATGACTATTGCATGTCTATTGGGATAAGTGTTGAGCATCCCGTTGCACATGTTCACACACAGAATGGTTTAGCCGAATCATTGATCAAGCGTCTCCAATTGATCGCTAGACCATTACTTATGAAATAAAAACTCCCAGTATCTGCTTGGGGACATGCCATATTACATGCAGCGACATTAGCTCGCATCAGGGCAACAAGTAACCATCAGTTTTCCCCATCACAATTGATCATGGGTCATGAACCAAATATTTCCCATCTCAAAATATTTGGATGTGCGGTATATGTTCCAATTGCTCCACCACAGTGATCTGAGATGGGACCTCAAAGGAGGCTAGGTATATATGTTGGATATGATTCCCCATCAATTATTAAGTATTTAGAGCCATCTACGGGGGATTTATTCAAGGCTCGATTTTCTGACTGTCATTTTAATGAGTCTGTTTTTCCAACATTAGGGGGAGAAAATAAACAGCTGGGAAAAGAAATTGATTGGAATGAGCTATCTCTGAATTATCTTGATCCTCGGACTAAAGAGTGTGAATTAGAAGTCCAAAAGATAATTCATTTACAGAGCTAGGCAAATCAATTGCCAGGTGCATTTACTGACCCAAAAAGAGTGACTAAGTCACATATACCAGTTGTGAATGCTCCAATTAGAATTAATGTCTTAGAAAGACAAAATCAAACTGCTATTGAGTCTAAGCTACGCATGAAGCGTGGTAGACCTATCGGTTCCAAAGATAAAAATCCTCGAAAAAGAAAAGGAGCAGAAATTGGCAATGGTGAAACCGAGGAAACGATTACGAATGAAGGATCTCAAGAAGAGATCCTAGACTTGACAAAATAAGAAACTCATGTACCTGATAATGAAGAGATCTCAATTAGCTATGTCATGTCTGGAATAAAATGGAATCGAAAGCAAATCGATGTCGATGATATTTTTGCATGCAATGTAGCAGTTGATTTATGGATGAGGATCAAGAACCAAAATCTATTGCAGAGTGTACACAACGAAATGATTGGCCAAAATGGAATGAAGCAATAAATGCAGAATTGAAATCTCTTTCAAAGAGAAAAGTTTTCGGACCAGTAGTCCGTACACCTAAAGGTGTAAAACACGTGGGACCTAAATGGGTTTTTATGAGAAAGAAGAATGAAAATAGTGAAGTTGTTAGATACAAAGCATGTTTAGTTGCACAAGGATTCTCACAAAGACCTGAAATTGATTATGAAGAGACATACTCTCCTATGGTGGATGCAACTACTTTCAGGTTCCTCATTAGTCTGACATTAAAAGAAGGACTCGATTTATGACTAATGGATGTAGTCACAGCATACTTACATGGTCCATTGGATACCGATATCTATATGAAAGTTCCTGAAGGATTTAAGCTGCCAGAAGCAGCTAACTCTAGTTCTCAAGAACATTACTGCATAAAGTTAAATCAATCTCTTTATGGATTGAAACAATCAAGATGTATGTGGTATGATCGCCTTAGTGAATACTTGGTAAAAGAAGGATACAAAAACGATCCTATCAGTCCATGCATATTTATAAAGAAATTTGGACAAGGATTCGTTATCATTGCAGTGTACGTTGATGATTTAAATATCATTGGAACTCCAGAAGAAATTTCACATACAATGGAATATTTAAAGAAAGAGTTCAAGATCAAAGACCTTGGAAAGACAAAGTTTTGTTTGGGATTACAAATTAAGCATCTAAGTAATGGAATCCTGGTGCATCAAATGACATACACAGAAAAGATCCTTAAAAGGTTTTCTATGGATCAAGCACATCCTTTAAGTAGTCTAATGATTGTAAAAACACTTGATGTGGATAAAGATCCCTTTCGTCCTCGAGAAAATGATGAGGAAATTCTTGGTTCTGAAGTACCATACTTAAGTGCAATAGGAGCACTGATGTACCTTACTACTCATACAAGACCTGAAATATCATTTGCGGTGAATTTGTTGCCAAGGTTTAGCTCATGTCCTACTCGTAGGCACTGGAATGGGATTAAACACATACTTCGTTACCTTCAAGGAACGAAAGATATGGATTTATTCTTTTTAACCCATTCACGGAAGATTTAATTGGTTTTGCAGATGCATGATATTTATCTGATCCTCACAATGCTCGATCTCAAAATGGATATGTGTTCACATGTGGTGGTACTACTATTTCCTGGCATTCCATGAAGCAAACCACTGCAGCAACTTCTTCTAATCATGCAGATATTTTGGCTATCCACGAAGCTAGTTGTGAGTGTGTTTGGTTAAGAACTGTCATTCAGCATATATGAAAAGATTGTGGCATATCTAAGGGGAAAGAAGCTCCAACAGTTATGTATGAAGACAATATTGCATGCACCGCACAATTCAAAGATGGATATATCAAAGGGGACGGAACAAAGCATATTCTACCGAAGTTCTTCTTCACCCATGAATTGCAGAAGAATGGCGATGTTCGTGTTCTACAAATTCGTTCGAGTAAACATTTGGCTGACTTATTCACAAAGGCGCTTCCAACCGCTACTTTCAAGAAGTTAACTCATTGTATTGGAATGTGGCGCCTCAAAGATCTCAAGTGATTTATTCAAGAGGGGGAGTAATGGGTGTTGCTCTCTTTTCCCCTTAACCATGATTTTTTCCATTGGGTTTTCCTGGTAAGGTTTTTAATGAGGCAACAACTTAAACGCATTATGAGTCATTTCATTATAATGAACATCCAAGGGGGAGTGTTATAAATATTATGTGGATGCCCATTATAAAGCACACATCAAAGAAGGTTATAGAATTACTTGATTACCAAGTTTAAGTATTGGTTAATTTTCTTTTTCTGTTATTAGCTTTAACTTCAAGCTAAAGCTAACCCCTTATTGTACTACTATATAAATGGTTCATTACCCATGGAATAATATATCACTAATCCCCATCTCTTCTCTCTTTTCATAACACTTTCGATTATTACAAGATAAACAAATGTTAATAAAATATTGGACTACCAAAGTAAAATGATACATGTTCATAAATTTAAATTTAAGTACCACTATTTTGTTATTAATAATCATGTTAAAACTATGTTATGTTATGATATATTTTTTACTAACTACGTAAAGTTCATTGTAAATTTTAGCTATATATTCATAAGTCTATATGATTATTAATTTATGATATTATTGGGACCATATATTTACAAAAGAGTTTCAAAAATATTATTTTATTATTTTATCGAAATATGTCAAATTTTACATAGGCCTAACTCGGGACCGACAAAATTTATTAATTTGTAGTGATTATTAATTTATGGAGTTTCTACTGTATAATACAAAAAAGAGCATACTGATGGTCGCTGAGAATTTTCTCTTCGTCAATAACTATCTCCTATGCGGAGAAATTAGATAAATTATGTCAAAATTTTACTTGTTTGACGTAAGTCTTTGTTATCCGTTGCATTGGAAATTTGTTCAAAATTTACTTACTAAAATTTTATGTTAAACACGTCCCAGAAAACATGTTTTTATGTTAATTCACAAGAGAATGATATTAATCGGTTCATTTAATTATAGCGTACATATAAGCTAATGTTAATTGCGGCGGTTGGAAAATTAATTAGGTAGATGTATAATCATCTTATACCATTTTAATTAAAAAAATAAAAATAAATATAAAAATGTATTTCAGAATAATTGAATCCAAAATCATCTTATACATATCATTATTAAAAAAAACTTTGTAGATCATATAAACTTAAATATTTAATGTGAAAAAATAAATAAAATCACAAAATTTTTCATTTACAACGATGAAAGACATTATAGAAAGTTAATATATACATTTGGAAAAAAGATTTCTTTATTTAAAATTCATAAAAATTTACATATAAAATTATAAATACATAACTTTATTGCAATGATTGTGAACTAAGACATACATTAATTCATATTGATTGTACATGGAAAGTAAAATATTATTTAAAATATTACATATTACTAGATTTACACGAAATTCAATCTTACTTGGTTTATATTTAATTATCGATATTTTATAAAAATTCTTATATTTGTTTTGTATTTTCATATCAATTCTTTATTATTTATGTACTAAATGTTTAAAGTACAAAATCGATTTTTTGCATCCATTATTTTAAAAAGTATTTGAGACGAATAGGAAAGCAAAATATCTAGTATTTACATTCATCATTTGACAAAGTATTTCATACATTTGACAAAGATCTAATAATGGTTTCATTTAGAAACTTTTTTTCGTTTTTGAGTAATTGCTAATTATGCAATTACACCATTTTTATTTCTTAGTTTAATATATTAAAAACATATAACAAATAAAACTCGTATTTAAATTATTAATAATGAAATATGTATTGGGCTAATTAGTGAAATAACAAAGAAACATTATTTTTTTAAGAAAATAACCTAACCATTCCAATAATTAGTTTTCTATGTTTATTTTGTCTTTAAAAGACAACTTTATCCCCCACGCGCTTCACGTTTCTTCTTCATCTTCAATCTAACCTTACATCTTCGTCTTCAACCTAACCTTACATCTTCGTCTTCGTAGAACGAGAAATAAACGGCGTGAGCAAGTCCTGCGCCGAGACTCATTGCCCATATACCTCGATACAGAGTCGATGGTCCGTCATATTTGATAATTGATCAGAAAGCTTGTCGGAGACCAACGGGTTTAATCGGACAAGAACGGAGAGCTTTCATATTGGTTTTGACGGTATCTACTGGAAACATCGCCATGTGATCGACAGAGCAAGCAATTGAACCGGCGGCCATGAGCTGCCAGAATCGAAGCCCGTTGGTTTGGGTAGGGACGACGATTGCCGGATGAAATTCTGGTGGACGTGGGACCGGAAGGAGTTCGAGTTCGGGGAATTTCGATGCGGTTGTGGCTTCATTATCAGTAAAAAAAACATGGCAAGTAAAGGTTGACTATAGACATTAATAGAACGAAACAATTGCACTCAGGTAAAACCTGTTCTACAATATTGCGGAGGCAAAATGAAAAGGAGAACCTATTTGTAACCACAATGAATCGTATACTAAATAGACTAGCTATTCAGAGGAGAAGGTCTATAGAAATAGACAGTCTATTTATGTTTCAAAATAGAAGGATATATACATGGCACTGATATATAGCTTTCATTTTGGAAACTGTTGAAGCTCCAAATGTGTGCTTTATTGGTGTAAAATTTATGTAACCAGCCACTTGAACTCTTGTTATGTTATGAATGGGAAGTGTAATATCATGATTATTTAATAAATTGTTAACTTCTTTGTATAGAAGAAAAATAGACATTCTATATTTAAATACTAAACCCTAAAATATAACCTATAAACACTAAACCCTAAACTATAAACCCAAACCTGATGCCATTAACTATGAACTCTAAGCATTAAACTCTATATCCAATCCTTAGAACATAGTTTGGAAAAATGGTCGAAAACCGTTCGCCATTCCCATATTTGTTTGCAGTAGATTACACAATTAGACATTCTACAGATTATGGCAAATAATTTATGAAGAAAATATGACTTATAATATATAAGAAAAGCATTTAAACCCAAATCTTATATCTTAAACTCTGAATCATATACTTTATGCTCTAAATCCTATCATCAAACATTCTACGTTTATAGACAATCTACATTTCTAGACCTTCTATTTTGGCATAAACTATAAACTCTAAATACTAAACACTAAAATATAAACCCAAACATTGAGTAAGAAATTTTAAACCCTAAACCTTACAACATAAACCCAAACCTTATGGACATACTTTTGTTTAAGAAATATTTCAATCTGATAACAAATAACCAAGAAACGCAACATCAAATATAATATAAATTCGACTATTAATATGACAAGTGTAATGTCAACATCAACAATTTAAAACTACAACTACGATATTACTAAGCAGGAATATAATTGGCATTAAAGCCCTTAAAACACTCGATCACATAGTTATTTCCAACACACTGAAGAAGCTCATTCCCAAGATTAACCGCGTCTCGAGCAGTACTAGCGATCTCACACCATCAATACCTGGGAAACGGTCTCATCAATACATATAGACTTGTTATTATAAATAGACATTCTTATCATTGTAGACTGTCTAATAATACAAAAAGTCTAATCACAGAAAATTACAATTATCCAAATTAGAATAAAGATTCGAATTCAATTAAAGTACAAGACGTTACGCATCCAACCCTCAAACATAACATTGGATTTTGATTCTTGGTAAAGTTCAAGAAATCAAATAACACACTCACAAATCCATATTATACACATCACCAAACGAAGATAGACAATGGACGAAATGTAGACTGTCTACTAATATCACCCCGTATAATCACCAAGTTTACAAATAACATAATCAACATGCAATGTTAACTTTAGATCGCATGCGTATTCACAAAACATAACAAGGGTTTCGAATACAATTAAAGTAGAGGGCTTGAGGAATGGAACCCTCAAACAAAATATAAGATTTCGATTATTGGGTTAAGACAAGAAATTTAGATATAATTTTGGATGATACTCATATCGACGAAAAAAGTGAATTTCGGTAATCTAACAACAGTGGACCCAAATAAAATGTAAACACGACAAGGGTAAGCCATAATCGCCTTCAAATAAAAAATAGAGGAAGCTTTTGAAGAAATCGACATGAAAACTGCAAAAGATTAAACAAATTGTAGTCTATTTCCATTTTCAAATTCGAGTACATGTTACTCCGTTTGAGGACAAAAGAAACTAACATACTTGAGAAGTCGGGATCCACGAAGTCAATTAAGTGTTCGCCGCTGAAAACCTAACAGCTGAGAAGATGACAGAAAAAAATCGACGGTGATGAGGGGAGGAGATGGCAGAGAAGATGTAAGAGGAACAGTAAAGATAGAAGAAGGAATAAGATGACAACGAAAAGGAATTAAGTTTTCAGATGGAAAAAAACCTGCAGCTTTTTAATAGCCTAAGGCGCGTGAGAGTAAAAGAGAAGAAAGGGAGAAGTAAATTTCTGGGGGTAAACAGTTAAGTTTTTATGTGTTAGTTAAATATTTAAATAATCAAGGTTTCATGTTTATTTTTTCAATATTTTAATCATCCATAAAATACTTTTGTCTTAAAGAAAATATTCATGGTGAACACAAAAATATATATACATTCCTGTAAATTTATTGTGTTACGACATAGTTCCTTCACTTTGTAATCTTGTTATACTTGCGTTTATTAGTTGGAAAAACAAACCACTTAAACCAGAGATCAGCTCAAGTACGACCTATCAATTGTACTTGGTCTGGTTTGGTTTCTTGCATCAAAATTGGAAAATTAAGTCTTCATTCTTATGATAGTTCAAAAGAGTTTTTTGTCTTGTTTTCCAAAAAGTTGTGTGTGTTAAATTAGGCATGGACACATACATATCCGAATCGGATATGGAAATATGATCTTTCTATAACACTTGTGGTTCTGTTTTTATTTATGTAAATACCAACCACAGTTATAAACTGTAAAACTATATAGTAGAAAGAGACTGGACACAATAGATCCAAAACTTTCCTGCCTCTATCAACTGTTCCCCTCCCTTCTAAATGGCGCTATGCATACAACAGAGAACTATAATTTAAACTGATATCTCATTATAAGCCACATCTAAGGTCAAATCAACAACCGACCTGTCATTTCATAAATAGGCTTTGGTCAGCCAATTGACGATGAACGAAACAATACCAAATACATAGCAAAACAGTTGACATGATGACACAATATATCTGGTCTGAACATTGTCACATAAGGTATAAGACTCAACTAAATTACTTTCAGGCATAATTTTACCAAATTCAAAGGTTGCTATCCAGTTTCAGTACACTTCAAGCAGCTAAGTTTCAGTCTACACCTAACATATTTTTATCATAAGCACCTTCCTACAGACACTCCGACTTTCAAACAGCACTGTTGTTTTCCACATTCTTATCTACGTTAAACAACTGACGAAAAAGAGCATGTGGTTGTCAAAACCAGAGGCACAAATTTTAAATACTCCAGGTATATGTTAAGACTTGAGAGACTTACTTGGAACCAAAATTTCCAGTGACCTGTGTACAACTATATTACGGGTTGAAGAAATTTGAGCCTTCCATGTTGATAGCAACAAGCAACAATAGAACCGTGATTATACCGAACCACAGTAATGCTACTCCTGAAAATTAGAAGGTTTCAAGGTTTCAGGTCATATAAGCACTGGAAAGAATCATTGTAAGATACTGATATACCTCCGTCATCGCCAGTGCCTCTAACAGAATTTGTAGCTAACGGTTCCAAATCCGGTACACCTGTATTGCTTTCAGACCTATTACGAGGATCTGCAGCTTGAGATCTTGCATCCAACGCATCGTCAGAAGCTACTGGACCCCCACGTGAGTCACCACCAGGAAGTTTATTGTCTCCGGCTTCAGATGAAACTATGCCTTGAAACTCCTCACTCACAATCAATTCAGACAACACGTTCATAATAGACTCTTGACCAATACCATCTGAAGAAAACTTTTCCTTCCGCATATATGAGCCATGTTCTTTTAAATCAGACATGTCGTCATCTGAACCAATGGTCCTGACCTCTTCTTCCTCTTCTACGTAAGATTTGTATGTAAGTCGTAGCAATATCTCACCTGCAGATCCTTTTCCAAGCAAACTCCAACCGCCACGCAAAGCAACAATTCTGTCTGTAGGAACTGTATCTTGCAGTAATCTGAGATCAACCTGGACATATAACTAAGTAATAAGGCTATGCCGACAGAAACTTAGGTATTTAGCACCCTTTCTCAGGAAACTAATATAAAAATTCTCAGAAAACTATGTAATTCAACCTGTGCATGTCAGAGCAGAAAATCACAATCTAAACCACTGCGCTAAGCACTTCTTAGTGTCAAGCTACTCACGATCCAGTATTTAAACAGCAATTGTGATTTTTTCCGAGCCCTATAGTTCACAATAATGTGCGGAGAATAGCAAGATGAAACTCAGTTCTCATACTTATACAGCTATTTCTAAGCGTGCAGATATTACAGTGAAGGTAGTTAGTTGCTAAACTAGAGTTAGCTAACATAGATAGTTTGACACTGAAGTAGAAAAACCACCATCTTAAATTATCATTCCGTGTTCGTCATCAAACTATTCATTTTTCGACAGAGTACCGAAAAACAAGAGCGCTAAGGAAGTTCTATTTACCTCTCCAGTGCCAATAGCCATATCAACAAAGCCAAGACAATCATTGACCTCAATTTTTAATACTTGCTTTCTAGGATTTGAAACAAGGAATTGAAAGTCCTGCAATGATTGAGAATACAAACTTATCCTCGAACGTATATAGATCTTAATTAACCATAATTCGCCACCAGATTATGAATGAACCATCGAAAGCAGTTCACCTGATTCCAGATTGGCTGACCAGGAGGCCCAATGACAGTAGTTTGACTGTTCCTTTTACTACGGATAACTAGATCCCCTAATCTGAGAATTGCATATGGATCTGTTTTACCTGTTATCATGTAATGAATAAAAGGTCACCCGACTGAAAGAACATGTAAAATAGGGGAAGATCACCTACTACTTCAAGAGAATGTCTATCTATTCCATTTCTCTAGGTATAAAGGAATCAATGACATCAAACTGAAGTATAGCTTACCCGAGAACATGTATCGAAGTTTCTGGGCGTCTACAAGAGTAACAGATAGTTCCCCAACAAAATCCTTATTGCCTTCCTGCATTTCTCCTGATTTTAGGTCTTCTGAAACCGGTCCAACAGCCTTTCCTTTCTGGAAATCCAAGACAATCTTCTTTGGTCGGACAAATAATCGAGGCAAATCCACTGTCAGCAGTTTGGTCAAGAACCTGAAAGAAAAAAAACTACGATTACAACACATCGAGGAGCTTAAACAACGGAAGCATCTAATCAGAACAGTGCATCAACGCAACTTTAACTATATGCTCGCTTAATGCCCAAAAAAATGTATTGCAGTAAGGTAAAATACAAGAATCTCCATGTTATAGTTCTATACATCATCTAAACAAGCAATGCAGCATTTCTATTATCAAGTAATAAACCCATGTACGTGTAGTATTAATCATCGACAGATACAAATTTTCCAAGCAAATCAAATACGTTAACTAACAGCCTTAACATAACTTACTTTGATAGAACAGGAATTCCTGATGTCATCATCCAAACCGTTCAAGTCACAAGAAAAAAGATGTGTGAGTTGGGACAAAAGAGAAGGCTTAAAAGCCACTCCATCAAATCATCAACTGTCAATAATAACCTAACATTTTCCCCAATCTAGAAAACAGATAAAAAAATTCACAACAATTTTTTTTTTTCTGTTTATGTCTCAAAAGATGGGAAAGAACACATAAAATATTAAGAAAAATGCCTGAAAAAATGCATACCCATTAGATTAAACAGTTGGAATGCTGCAAGTTGAAATGTGACCTTTGGAAGTGATACAAATGAACATGATACAGCTCCCACCCAAGGCTGCGTCGGTATCAAACGTAGTTTCACCCAAAGCTCACCATCAATGTCAAAATCCCGGACACCAACTGGGACTACTATTGGGACAATACCAAATTTCAAAGAGAGCATTAACAACATGCGAGCACCACCACTATACCGAATGCCAATTTGGTACCTATGACAGGAGAAACGTAACGGGATAAGCAAACCTAGAACCAAGCCCTTGCTAGACAGGTTAAAGTACCCGGTTCCCCCAAAGATCTACATATTCTTCAAAAGACTTTTTGAAAACTTTTCAAGAAAGTAAAGTCAAATAAAGCTCATCAGAGGCCTTGGTGAATGGAAAACAACATCCAGGGGAGAAACTAAGCGACAACTATATACACTTACTGCAAGTCGTTGGCACGGCGAGATGTCCTCCTCTCAACATTCCTAACAGACAAAGGCTCATCCCCTAAAGAGAAGTCCTTGATTTCAACTCTCTGCACATAATCTGGCTTCTTCAAGTCATCAATCACTGGCTGCAACAACCCAACGATCCAATTCTCAATCCCATCTCCGTACACTTTCCATAGCTTACCCAACACCATGTTCACCCACTCCACAGACTCTTTCCTCTGCAAATCTTTCTCTAGGAACAAGGAGAAGCTGGTGGGCACTTGTGGCCATGACCCTAGTCCTCCTCGTTGGCTCCCGTATCTGCCCGTCTGTCTCAGCCTCTTTATCCATGTCCATAGCTTATCGAAAGCAACACCAACGAAGAAGAAGACGACGAACATACCAATCACGCTTCGAGTCATGGGTGGCGTTGGAATCGGATGGATTACGCCCAATTGGGTCCTAAGCTTATCGACTATCGGATCTTGCCATATCTCTTCTCCTTCGAGTTCATTCGAAGACCTAGCAGTTACAAGACCATTCGCAGCTCTTCTTCTCGAACTCGAAAGTTCTGGATTCTTCAGACACCGGCCCGAAATAAACCGAAAGAATCTGACTTTTTGATGTAGAAGGCGTGTCCTTGAGAATTTAACTGGGAGCAAAACCAAGCCGTGGTCATTGGAGCATGGACAGAGCATACGACGAGACACATATCCAAAATCAAAACTCGAACAAAAAGAAGAAGAGGAGCAAGAAGATTGCAGAATCATCTATATTGATCGTATTCCGACAAAGAATCAGATGATGGAGGAACTAAGGAAACGCAACACGAAACTGTTACACAACACCCGCGCGACGAAGACAACACCATTTCAAACTCTTCAAAAGAGAGAGACGTGTGTTTGTGTCTCTAAAAAGAGTAAAAAATTGGGTGGGGTCCTTTTTAGGAAGTAAAGTTCATTATCGTTTGATCCTCGACAAGATCTCCTCCGATTATTATATTTTTCGGAACTAAAAAAAGAAAATGGAAATAAAAGTAAAATGACCAAAAAAATATAACAAATTTATATATGGGGAAATTAACAAAAGTAACCTAAAACATTTAAAAAAAGAAGAGAGTAACCTCAAACATTCTTTTATTGCAAAACTAACTCAAGGGAGTAGGGAAAGTACAATTTACCCCCTCATGACCAAACAAAAAAACAGATGTGACAATTACCCTTCTAACCCCGAGAAGTCTGAACGGAGCCTACAGACTTCTTATGCAGACTTCAATTGAAGTCTGCATATATAATTAAATCATCTATTTAAGTTTAAAAAATCAAGAAAATTAGTTTGATTAAAAATACTTATGAATAATATAAACATGATCATTTACGACATATATAAATTAAAATTTCATAAAACCCAATCAAATTAAACTTAGTAAGATAATTTAGGTAAGAATCAACATATTCAGACTTCATTTGAAGTCTGAAAAATAATTAAATCTTGTATTCAAATTTAAAAAATCAAGAAAAATAATTTGATGAAAAGGTGTATACATTAACTATATATAATCGGTTGCTACTTATATAAATTAAAACTTCATAAAAATAATTTGAATTAACCCTAGTACTCTAAATGAGGTTAGAAACAACACATGCACTAGTTAAACTTTAGGGTTTAGGGTTTGGAGAAGACAAATGTGTTTGTTTGTGATTGAGAGTTTTGCTAAACTTCAAGTGTGAACTTTAGGGATTTAAAATATGTTTGTTTTAAATAAATCAACAAANTTCATGAATATTACAAACATTTTTGATGATTTTTATTTTAATTTTCTAATCAAGAATTTCGTGTAATATTAATATATGTGAGGAGAATTCTCTAGGAAGTCTGAATTTAGACTTTACTCAACGTTTAAAAATATAATTAAATCTTGTATTTAAATTATAAAAATCATGAAAAATAATTCGATGGAAAATGTGTATTCACAAACTAAATATAAATAGTTGCTACGTATNTAGTTGCTACGTATATAAATTAAAATTTCATAAAAATAAGTAACCCAAGTAAGATAAATGAGGTTAGAAACAACACAAGCACTTGTTAAAGTTTAGGGTTTAGGGTTTAGGGTTTGGAAGAAGATGCATATATTTGTAGTT
>OVAN01009795.1:456-12912 GCA_900406275.1 Anastatica hierochuntica | reverse complement strand
CCCCCCCCCCCCCCTTTTAGTATAAATACATCCTCTAAGCCTCCAAGAACATTTGGATTACCTAAACTATTATTTGTTGTGTGTTCTTGTGTTTCTAAATGATTTAAATATTTGTAAACATTTTTTGCTTAAATCTCTCTAAATCACTCATGTGTTTGTCTTCTCTTTAATTTATTGTTCATCTTTGTTCTTCATCAAGTTTCTTCATTTTTCCAAGATTCATCCTTTCTCAAAAAGTTGGTATTTTTCTTGGATTTCTTTGTGTTTTTTTTTTGCATTCAATAATATCTTCTAATCTCTTCTCACCTTCTTCTCACTTCAAGCATGGATTTTCTAGAAGCTAGTGACACTTCTTGGTTCTCCATAGGCCTTAGTGAGTGGAACACATTGGATCTTGGATTGGTAGATTAGGGAGTGATTTAGTGGTTAGATAATGATGTATAAGGATAGAATGAACTTAGATCTATATGTTTTAGGTGTTCTTAATGCTAGATCTAGGATAAAAACTTGATCTTGACATGTATGCATTTCACGCCCGAGAGGTGTTCGATGAAATGTCGAGGAGAACCTAAAGCATACTAAACTTAGCTTAGCCAACGAGAGTTGATTGGTAGGGAGTTTAGTGACTGCATGGACTTGTTCTTAATGATTTCTAATTGGTTTATCATTTGCAACAAGCTAGAGTTGAGTGAATGTAATCAATATGGAAATGGTCTAAGTAATGATTCTTTGGTTGTGAGACTAGTTCTTTTTTCTGATTCCTTTATTGGTAGTTAGCCACTTGATTACCCCTTCTCAATTGCCAATCCATGTTCCACTTCTCCATCGTTTCAAGTCTTGTTTAGTTTGTTTAGGTTGTTTTTGCATCTTGTTTAATATCTTTGTGCCGCTATCTCTCTTTCTATTAATTTGCTTAGCTTAGGAGATTTTGTGTATTCCAAGTGTTTGAATCTCTAGTTCACGTGGGTTCTACCCTTAAATACTATAATCAACATAGCCTTATACTTGCAGTTAGTTGGGATTGTTAGTGATTAAGGTTTATAAATTTAAAACTTGAAGTTGAGTTAATCACTAGCGAAATCTAGCCTAATCAGCTTAAACTGTTTCGGGATATCAAATTTGTGCCTGGATGCAAAACATTATGCAAAATCGCAGGAGAGAAAGAGTATATTGATATCCATGACCCCAAACTACCCAAGTACAAACCACCAAGTCAAAGTAAACCAAACATGTACAATCTTCAAGGCACATTTAAACAAATAAATAAAATGTAAATGCTAAGTTCTAAATGAGAAAAATAAATCAAATGGCATTTTATTATATATATATATATATATATATATATATATTTATAGACACTCAGGACCGTGTCTAAACCATCTAAATTGTTCAATCTTACCTAAGTAATGAGAAGGATCATGTCTGCCCTATTCTCTCCATTGTTTTTACACACGTGTACATATAAAATCAAAGAAAAATGCATGGGGATTCAATGAGATAAGGTGAAGGTGTGGTGCCAAACTAAAAATGAGTCTAGTCACTCAGGATTACCGAAAAGAGTGGAAGAAAAATGAGGATGTAATCCTGAATGATTGATTTTATTTCCTGATTTGAAGTTCTTGGATCAAAGTAATTAGGTTCATTAGTAGTCTAGATAAATATATTTAAAAACAATTTAGAAAAAAGCTTGAGTTGCAAAGATTTCTGGCGGGGAGTTTGATCATGACGTATTTTTGTTTCCCTGCGCTAAAAGCTCAAGTGAAATGGTCAATAAGAATAAAAATGAAGTGCAATGCGCAAAGACAATAGTCTAAAATCATCATAATGCACAAATAATCCATAGGGAGTGACTCAATAAAACATAAATTTGACTCAAACAACACACCAAAAGAAAAGAAAAAGTGTAAGTAGCCTCCCCCAGACTTATGTCACACCGTCTCAGTGTGAAACAAATCCAAGGAAGAAGTAAGTATAAGATAGAAAGAAAAGTCCAAAAAAAGAAAACTAAAACCAAAAGAAAAGAAAAAGGAAAGAAAGTCTATTGTATTGCCCTAGAAC
Organism: Anastatica hierochuntica; assembly: GCA_900406275.1. Taxonomy (NCBI): domain Eukaryota; kingdom Viridiplantae; phylum Streptophyta; class Magnoliopsida; order Brassicales; family Brassicaceae; genus Anastatica; species Anastatica hierochuntica. The sequence continues at coordinate 10,854 of OVAN01009795.1, read as the reverse complement.
TGCTGGGCCTGGCTCCTGGTCTGACTTTGGATGCCTGCCTGTCTCTCCAGAGGTGTAGTCTGCCATCCTCTTGGAGTGCTCCTTGCTCTTTCTAGCCTCCTCTCGCGCGAGTGCCTCGCGTGTCTCCTCCTCGCCCGTCATCTCATCATCTGTCTCCTCATCATCTGCATCGGCTGCAACTGCTAGTGGCGCTCTGCGCCTGATAGCATCCTCTCTAACTGGCCTGCGAGGAGAACAAGAAAGTAAATGCCCTATCCTCGAGAGCCCCCTAGCGAAATGCAACATGAGGAAACTCGTCCTCTGATGTCTCTGCACCGTCCAAGCTCTGAACTCTGCGGCTGAAACAACAGGTGGCGGTGGTGGGTCAAGCTCATAAGCACTAAAATCCTTTGGAAACAGCTCTGCGATCTAAGGATCCATAGGTGCAGCAGGTGGAGGCATATGCGCCTCATAGTCAGCATCATTATCATGGTCCCTAGCAGGACCTGAGGAATCCCTCTTAAAAGAAGGGGACAGGGGCAAGACGGTCTGTAGGTGGTAGAAACTCAACTCCAGGTGAATTAGAAATGGAAGTCAAATACAGGCATGGCAACTTAATGTATAGAGACCTCTGCTAGCAAATCCTGGAAGTGGTAGATAAATTGTCTCGAGTCAACAATGAACTTCTTCCAGGGAGACGCTAAGATGGCACAGTCCACGAGATGCTTCCCATCGAGGTAAGAATAGAGAGGTCTCTCGTCTCACCAGATCTTCACCTACTTGGGTAGTTTGAACTCATCCCTCTTGTGACCAGTGAAATCAAACTTCACAAAACGAAAAAGACGAGTGATAAGAGCACTTGCAGCAAAAGACTTCTTCTCAGAAGCCACCACCTTGAAGAAGGCAAACTTGTCAGCAACAACCCTGGTTATGTTCATATATGTGGCCGCCACATATCGAATATGAGCTCCCAAATCCCGTGTGTCTAACTCCAATGAACAGAAGACCCAATTCATCATTGGTAACTCCAAGGTCGTCGTCAATAAGACGAGTCATTGGAAATGTCATATGCCCCAAATCCTGCAAGAACTACGAGTCGTGCTCATCCAATTCTTCAGTAACAAAAAGGTTGGTGGGATGTTTGAGATCATTCTTCCTAAACCGCTCATGTAGATTAAAGCTAGACCTCTTTCTTGTCTTGGGGACCTATTCGGCTTTACGTCTACCTATATCCTGCGAAAACGAACACCTGGAAACCAAATTAGTATCAAATTCGAAATGCTACAAACACGAAAATTATTCTCTCTATTGCAAAGAACAATGTTCCTGTAAAAATCATGTTCATAGGCATCAAGAGCATGCATCAAAATAGTTCACAAAGCAAGAACATCATCAACTTATCCAATTTTCGTTTTGCAATCTTAGTACAAGTGTAACTAATCAAAATTATCGCAATAAAACATCAAAACATATAGAAATCATTCATATAAATGCCACAAAATAATAATATCATGAATAAACAAGGGAAATCATCAAGAACAAGCATCCTCGCAAACTTCTGGCGTCTTAAAGGTGAAATCAGAAAATCACCAAATTCATCCCTCAAATCACTAAATTCAGGTGCAATCTTTCTTCTAAACATCATAGAACATGTGTATAGCATCATTCAAGGACTAAACATCGATCAAAAATCAAGGAAACGAAAGTTCCCAAAATCACCCTAAAACTGACGAAAATTGAAGTGAAGATTGCGAACACATACCTTCAAATTAGCGAAAATTGATCGGATAAAATGAAAGAGGGCGAAATATAATGAATTTAAACTCAAGAATCACTCCAATCGGTGAAGATTTGATCAAAATTGAAATTTGGGGTGATTTTTTCGTAAGAGATGAAAAGAAGAAGTTACGAGAGGAACATGGGTATTGTGCGTGATGAATCGAGTTTTCGTGACAGAGATTGATCAATCCAGGTGCAGGGATCAGTTGATCCTTGTCTTTCTTTCAAGGGGCGTTATTTGGCATGGNNATCGTGGTGCAGGGATCAGTTGATCCTTGTCTTTCTGTTCGGACGAACCTGTTTCTGCAATTCCAAAGCCAAAAACACAAAGAAATTGAAAACATTAAAAACCAAAAACACCAAAAATGAAAGACATTAAAAATCTAGCTAAATGAAAACAAAATTATCTAGTGGGTTGCCTCCCATTCAACGCTTGTTTAATTTCTCGATTCTGATTGTAATGCGATCAGACGGCAGGTGGATTCGTTAAAATAATTCACATTCCTTCTTTGGATGGCGTGTCTGCAATGTATGGCTTCAATCTTTGGCCATTCATGATTAATCTCCATCCATTGTCTTCAAGTACGACATCGCCATATGGACGAACCTTAGCAATAAAGAATTGTCCTGACCATCGTGATTTGAGCTTACATGGAAACAATTTCAAACGTGAGTTAAATAAGAGTATCTGATCTCCTACAGCAAAATGGTGTGGAATGATTCTTTTATCATGGAATGCTTTTGTTAGTTCTCTGTAGATTCTTGTGTTCTCATAAGCATTCAAGCATATCTCATCAAGTTCATTGATTTGAATCATTTGCTTCTCAGTTATAGGCTTGATGTCGAAATTCATCAACTTCGTAGCCCATAATGCACTGTACTCTAAATCAACAGGCAAATGACAAGACTTCCCATAGGCTAAATGATAAGGAGTTGTGCCTAAGGGTGTCTTAAATGAAGTATGGTATGCCCATAGTGCTTCATCAAGCTTCACAACCCAATCTTTTCGCGTCTTGTCAATTGTCTTCTCCAGGATTCCTTTAATTTCCCTGTTGGAAATCTCCACTTGACCACTTGTTTGAGGATGATAAGGTGTAGCTACCTTATGTCTAACTTCATGCTTCTTCAGCATACTCTCAAACAACTTACTGATGAAGTGAGATCCCCTATCACTGACGACAACTCTAGGAATTCCAAATCGCGGGAAAATCGATGATTTTAACATCTTCAAGACGACTTTGGCATCATTTGTAGGGCTGACCACCGCTTCAACCCATTTGGATACATAGTCCACAAAAACTAAGATGTATTGATTTTCATAGGATTTTCGGAATGGTCCCATGAAATCAATACCCCAAACATCAAATACCTCAACTTTCAAGATGAAGTTCTGAGGCATCTCGTTCCTTTTGCTGATACCTTTTCTCTGGCAGGCATCACACTTGGAAACGAAATCATGGGCGTCTTTGAACATATTAGGCCACAAAAAACCTGCTTGTAGTACCTTCGAAACCGTCTTAAAGGTAGCAAAGTGTCCAACAAATTTTGAATCATGGCAATGATAGAGAATACCTTGCACTTTTGACTCTGGAATGCACCTGCGAAAAAGTCCATCAGAATATTTCGTGTAGAGAAACAGATCATCCCAAAAGTAATGTCTGACGTCTCTGAGGAACATTTTCTTCGTGTAGCCTGCGAAATTTGGTGGCTCTACTTCAGAACTCATATAGTTCGAAAAGTCTGCAAACCAAGGAATCTCATCATGGATCTGTATAATGGAAAAAACAACCGGTTCATTCAGATACTCATCCTCCAGTAAGGTGACCATGTAGACATTCTCCTCTGGAAGACTATCATTAAGTGGAGTCTCAGCTTCCACTCGCAGATGAGAGAGGTGATCAACAACACCATTCTTGATGCCTCGTTTTTCCCGAATTTCTAGATTAAATTCCTGTAACAGCAATATCCATCTCAACAGTCTCGACTTAGCATCTTTTTTAAACATACCTGAAAGTCGCATGATCGGTATAAACAACGACTTTGGATCCCACCAAATATTTTCTGAACTTCTCAAATGCATAAAGCACAACCAACAGATCCTTTTTTGTAGTCGCATACTTGATCTGAGTGTCATCAAGTGTTCTGCTAGCATAGTAAATTACATGGAGCTTCGTATCTTTTCTCTGACCTAACACTGCTCGTACTGCGTAGTCACTAGCGTTACACATTACCTTAAAAGGTAAATCTCAATCTGGTGGCAGCACATTTGGAGCGCTCACTAGTGCCTCCTTGATTGTTTAAAAGGTTAACAAACAATCATCATCAAAATCAAATTTAATGTCCTAACAAAGTAATCGAGTCAGAGGTATGGCTGTCTTGGAAAAATACTTGATGAACCGTCTGTAGAGCCCTGCGTGTCTAAGGAAGCTGCGAATATCCTTGATAGACGTAGGAGGTTGCAGGCTCGTCATCACTTCTACCTTGGCTCTGTCAACTTCGATGCCTCTCTCCGAGATCTTATCGCCAAGAACAATTCCATCTTGCACCATAAAGTGACACTTTTCCCAATTTAAAACCAAATGTTTCTCTTCACATCTTTCTAAAACCCTGCAACGGTTAGACAAACATTTAGTAAAAGAAGAACCATATACAAAAAAGCCATCCATGAAGACTTCCATGGTATCTTCGATCAGATCAGTGAAGATGGACATCATGTAGTGTTGGAAGATCGTTGGTGCATTGCATAGTCCGAATGGCATTCTCGGTAGGCATATGTCCCATAAGGACACGTGAATGTGGTCTTCTCCTAGTCCGTTGGGTGGATGGGAATATGAAAGAAACATGAATAGCCATCAAGAAAACAATACTAAGGATGATTAGCAAGTCTTTCAAACATTTGATTAATAAGAAGAAGTGGAAAATGATCCTTTCTCGTGGCTAAGTTCAGCTTCCTATAGTCAATGCACATCTTGTGGCCAATAATAGTCCTTGTGGGAATGAGCTCATTCTTCTCATTAGTGATGACAGTGATCCCACCTTTCTTTGGTACCACGTGTACCGGACTTACCCATGTGCTGTCAGAGATGGGATATATCACACCTGCACCCACAATTTTCAAAATCTCCTTCTTGACAACTTTCATCAACTTAGGATTGAGCCTCCTTTGATGTTCTATAGAAGTCTTGGATTCATCCTCCAAGTGGATCCTATTCATACAAAGATTTGGAGAAATACATGTGATATCATCCAAAGAATATCCCAATGATGTTCTGTATTTCCTCAACTTCGAGAGAAGAAAGGCCGTCTTACCATTATTCGAATTATCATTGATAATCACAGGATATGTAGAGTTAGGACCTAATAAAACGTACCTTAGTCCTCTAAGTAGTGGCTTGAGTTCGAGTTTTTGAGCTTTCAAAGTTCGATCTCACCACTAAGGAGGTAGATGTCACAAGAGATGGCTCTTGGAGCTTGATGTATGTGTCCTACTTCTCAATACTAGGTGTCGAGTCCAGCAACGCGGCAACCTCATAAGTGTCTTCATTAAGGAACTCATATTCACTCTCAATCTGAGTCAGAGCAACCCGTAGTAGGTCTTCAATGTACAACTCTTCAGCAGAGTCTTCAATCACATCAACAGGTATGTCAACCCAAAACGTGTGCCCATCAATGGTAGGCTTCTTCATGGATTTCTCAATGTTGAACTTCATAGTCAACTTCCCAAGACGGAGATCTATCTGACCGTTCTGCACATCAATCGTAGCTTTGGCAGTAGATAAGAATGGTGTTCCCAAGATAATAGGATCCTTGTGTTCTTCTTCAAGTTCCACGTCTATGAAATCCGTAAATACATATCCCTCTCCAACTCCAACGAGAATGTTGCCTAGAATACCCACTGGTCTTCGAATCGACCTATCTTCAAGTACAAATGACATTCTTGTGGGCTTGTAGTTTGTCATATTCAACCGCTGAGATACTGACAAGGGCATCACACTGACTCCTAACCCCAAATCACAAAGACATCACTCAAAAGTAAGCGATCCAATAATGCAAGGTAATACAAAAGGACTTGGATCCTCGCGTTTCTCCGGAGCGATGATCTGTAAAAATGCGCTACATTTCGCAGTAATCACTTATACACCTTGTTCTAAGGTCAATCTATCTTAAAAATCTCCTCCATGTACCTCTTAAGAGAAGGTACCATCTTGACTGCCTCTACGAAAGGCAATCGTACATGTAACTCACCAACTAGATTCTTCAGCTTCTCCTACTCGTGTTCCTTGATCTTTTAACGGGGTCTTGATGGATATGGAGGTTTAGTGACATAAGGCAGGGGAGGTACATAGTCTTCCTTAACCTCTAATGGCTTCGTTTTAACACCACAAATCGATATGTTCATGCCTTGACATGGATCGATCGATAGTGGTGTAGGGATCAATCGATCCTTGTCCTTATGGTTTGAGGCGTTATAAGGCATGGATCAATCAATCCTGGTGCAGGGATCGATTGATCCCTGTCCTTCTGGTATGGACGAGCTTTTTACTTCTTTTCCACTTTGCAGTGTGATAGCATTGCAATACTCTTTGGGGTTCTTCTCTGGTTTGCCTGGAATGACGCCTAGAGGGGCTCTATTGCTCACAGAAGTCTGAGAAACATGTGTTTCCAGCAATTTCATGTGAGTACTCACGTCTCAAACTTCCCATTGAGATCACTGTACATGTTTTCCACTTTCTGATTTATGTCCGCAGCGGACTTGGTCTGATTTTCGAGCACTTACTGTAGCATTTTCTTCAACTTACTATCTTGGGAAAATGTGGAAGACTGGCCTTGGTTTTGATTATGATAACTTGACTGGTAATTTTCTCAAAACCTCCTAAACCATATTGTTGCTTCTGTTGTAACCAATGTTCCCAAAATCGTTGTTCTGATCTGATTCTAATTCTGATATCCATGATTGAATAAGCTTTGATTATGTTGTTATGACTTGTTCTGGAATTGGTTTTGTTGATGGAAACCTCTGTTTCCAAAGTTTCCTTAACCTCCAATGTAATTCACGTCTACGTGACAACCATTAAGCTCTTCAACATGAAATCTCGATACATTTGTCCCAATTTCTGCTCTTGGAACACAGGTGCATCGTTTTGTTCGCCAACGAAGTGTACTCCCTTCTGATCTCTTCTCATCAGCTCCTCAAGCTATGACTGAAAATCATCAATCCTCTTTGCATCTGCTACTACACTTCCTCTACCTCAATTGAAATCAGATATTCAATTGGCTTGGCTATTCCACAATTTTCCTAATAAAGTTATCATTGCTAGCAGTATCCATGGAATTCTGATATTTCTCCTCAACTCCATTGTAGAAAATGTTAAGGAGTTTCCAATCTGTGAAACCATTATGTGGACAATCATTGGTATACTCCTTTAGTCTATCCAAGGCAGCATGGAAACTCTCTGTACCTAATTGTTGAAATCCAGCGATCTTGTTTCTGAGAGACATAGATCAAGACTTCGTGAAGAAATACCCAAAAAAGGCTGCCTTGATTGCTTCCCAAGTAGTCAAAGAATTCGACTCCAAATCATTGTATCATCACATAGCCTTGACATTCAACGAGAAGATGAATAACCTAAATTTCAGAGCTTCAGCAGGTACCCTATTATGGTGAATGATATTGCAAATTGCTTCAAACTTTTCCAAGTGGTACATAGGGTTCTCGGATGGCAACCCATGAAATCGATATGTTGCACCAAGTTAATGAGACCAGTCTTGATCTCAAAGTCTCTCCTCTCAATAGGAGGCGAATGAATCCCAACACGATTCGCATTAAAAGCCTCATGAGTGTCATATTATACTAAAGCCACGCTCTGTTAAGGTTGATTTGCGCCGTGTTGCCCCACAACTGCAATATTTTGCTGGCCGATCTGCTGAACACCAGCATTAGCACCACCTTCAACAGGTGGATCAATTTCCTGGAAGAGCTCCACGGAAGAGAGGATTGTTTCGGATCTGAAGGTTCTCCATGTTGTCACCCATGATGTCTTCGAACTCAAGACTCCAGAATACTCTTAAGTAGTTTCTCCTTCTTCTTATGCCTCTCTAGACGTCCAAGTTCTTGCTTAAATTCAATAAGATTTGCTTTTCCTTGACTTCTAGTATGAGGTTTGTTAATGCACCTGAAAGCACAAAAACAAATAAGAAAAAGAAGAGATTAAATAAAGTAAAGTAAACGCCTTAGGCATGCAATGATCTTAAATTCTAAGACGACCTATTGGTCCCCAGAAACGGTGCCAGAAAACTTGATATCTCAAGTTTTCACCCGAAAAAACACTGCAAGTGTACATATGCGTACGTTGTAGTGTTTTGTGATCAAATCCATAGAGACCAAAGGTTGCAGGAAAAACTTTCAGATCAAACGCGGGCTAAAACGAAAAAGAAGAGTTGAATGATCATGTTAAAATTCGAAAGGAACAGAAAAATCAACGAAACACGTAGGTGTAAATTAATCGGAGAAAAACGCTGGGCATTGGGTGTTCTCAGGGAAATCATTTCATCAGAACTGTAGGTTTGTGATCAGGGAGACTTTTAAGAACCATCTTGAATTCAATTCACAAAATTATAGTCAACCTACTTCCGAAATGTCAACTACCTATGTATAAAGATCCTAGACACTAACTTCCGTTGAGTTTTGAATCCTAAACATGCATTCTAAACAGGATTGATTTGTTCACAAATTGCTTACACATCAACTTCCGTTGGTCTAAGACAATGTGCTCATTTATCCTTCTTTCAAGAATTTCATCGAACACTTCAGTGCGTAAAATATCCTAAGTTAATGAACTAGGCGATCAAGCCAATTCAAGCATTAAACAAAAAGATAAATGAAGATCAATTTATAATTCCCTGATCTAACAGCCTAACAATCACAAATACATGAAATCCTCTATGAGAAACCCTAAACCCAATTAGAAAACTACACACTCATGATCAATGAACAATCACAAAAGGAATCAAAGGAAAACATGATGTTATTGCTATTGAAAGAGTGAAAGGGTTCAAAAGTCTTCTCTGAAACGAAGTACATGTTTAGATCTGTCTCCCTTAGGTTACAAAGCTCTCTCTCTCTCGTCAAAACTCAGAAAAATAACATAATAAAAGATAGAACACGAGTTTAGGTATTGAACATGTAATTGATTCTCTAAATCTCGATTCGGTTCTAAAAACTTGGTGAGCATCGTGACTTGGATCGATCGATCCCTTTCATACTGTCAGGATGCTTCAATTCTTCAATAACGCTTCCTTCGATGCTTGAAATCCATCCAAAATGTGATCTTTCCGCACAATCAAGCTCATTACCTATAGAAACACTAAAGAACACAAAACGCTCCAAAGACAACCAAATACATACTAAAATACCATATATCTTGAATAAAACCGCAATAAAAACCTATAAAATACGAATACATCAAGAAACACAAGCTCTAATGATTATAAGATTAAAAATCTCAATGAGAAGATGGACAAGATCTTTCTCCACACAAGGAGAGGAGTTCATTTTGTTGAATTCGAATGTTAAGGAGGACAAGGTGGTGAAATGCAAGAAGAAGTGAGTTATATCTAAGGAGGGTACTATCAAAAATCCTTCAACCAAGGATACAAGCCTTACAACGACAACTTTTTCTATGGAGGCACCAATGTCAAGAACACACAAGATCAAGTCTACTCCCCCTAAGACTAACCAACAAGAGTTTCAATTGAAACAAGATTACTACCAAAAGCCTCAACAACAAGTTGGTTCTTCCAAAGCATAAGAGAATCATGCCATTCTGAAACATGATGCTCTAGCTTCTCATGAAGGGGAAAAGTGAGACAAAGTTCGATCTCACCTAGAAATTTGGAAGGATGAATATGAAGATGGAAGCTATGTACTGAGACATGAACATCAAACATGATGCTCTAGCTTCTCATGATAAGGTCATAGATTCACAAGTGCAACAAGTAATTACCGACCAAAAAGGTAAGGTTTTGGTCATGGAGAAAAGAGGATCAAGCAAGGACTATTATACTCTCCTTGGAAGAAATAAACAATGATTCTAAACCTTGGGAAGGTATTGTCTTTACTCTCAAAGAAGAAGAGATCATTAATGATTTTGAAAATCTCTTTTTCAATCCTATTGGTGAAGAATTTGATGATGAATTGGGAGTTCAATTTCTTGGAAACTCTCTAGAGAAGAAAGGTCATGCTGAATCTCACTTAGATTTTGATGGACCTTGTGGGAATCGAAATTCTCACTGTCTATGATATTTGGTTCACGGATTCTGTAGCCAAAGATCAACAGATCGAGATAGCGAACTAGCGAATTATTGAATAAGAAATACGAAAGCAAACTGCGAAGACAATAAGACAGAAATCGTGAGTAAGTTGATAACGAAATACGAAATAGATTGTGAAGCGATATGAATTAACGGTGAACAAGTAACAGGATTCGTAAGACAAGCTAACGTGAATGAATACAAGAAGAAAACGAGAACGGATCTAAAGTATGCAAAAAGCATAAACGAAGAGCGATTCGACAGACACAGTTAACAAAGAAGTTAAGGGATCTTATTCGAATTTCGTGATCGGAGCGTGCGCAACCGGTG
>OVAN01009794.1:0-16505 GCA_900406275.1 Anastatica hierochuntica | reverse complement strand
GAAGAACCAGACCGAACTTATTTCGAACCGGATTATAATACAAAGACCTAATCTCCTGTTTCCCTTTCATTATGCACCTTTACAGACTTTTTGAGAGTAGAGATTGATTTTGTAACCTCGGGAGAAGAAGCATCTTTATACTTTGATTTGAGAAGCTCTCGGAAACCTTTTACTCTTGTTTTTGTTAAATACAATCATGTCTCTCTTGAATTTTATCTGTGTTTTTGCAATTATCATGAGTGAGTAGTCTGATCGTTGGGTTTAGGGTTCTCACATTCGGAAACAGGCTTCTGAAGCAGACCTGTGGAAGATCCGACAAGGAGTTGGAGACACATTCCGAGTTACATAGAAAAGTTTAGGGCAGTTAGAACCAAGCTCTCAAATCCCAACGATCAGGTTGCTATCGAGGCACTCCGAAGAGGGCTTTGGTACCGTTCAGAGTTCTGGTTAGAACTCACTATCAATCCTCCGCCCACGATAGATGATGCTCTCCACAGAGCATCCCGATTTATTACTCTCGAAGAGGAAGCTGCTGCGATGGATAAAATCCATAAGAGGTCTCAAACCTACTCGAAAGTTGACCCTCAAGAAGCAAGAGGTCAAGCTAAGAAAGACAACTTACGTAGCAATCAGACCCAAGGGGAACACTCGTACGCAATTGACGAGTCACAGGAAGACAAACTTGTCACAACAACGGGCAAAGCCCCCCTGGACTAAGTCATTTGACGAAAGCAAGTTCTGTACCTACCATGAGAGGAAGGTTCATTCAATAGAAGAATGCTGGGATCTTCAGCGACAGCTGGCAGCCAAGTTTGCTGCCGGCAAAATAAAAGACGTGGACCTTAGAAAGCCACCGCCCTTCCAGAAAAGAGCCCCAAGGGAGGCATCTCCGAAGCGGAATAGGTCTCCTGAAAAGGAAACCGATTCACCACCTCCCGCTCCAAAGAAAAGGATTGACATGATCCTCGGAAAATTTCCAGAGGGGAAGAGCCTTCGTATGGAGGCTCTGAAGCGTTTACCTGAAGGAATGGTGGCTGCCTTATTCGAAAAGGCGTTGAGTAAGCAGTTCTCTGACTTTAGAGTTGATTATATTCTCGGAGGTTCAGATATCTGCCGAGAGTCCGTGAATTCAATTAAAAGCCACCTACGAAAGGCCGAGTCTAGTACCCGATTGAGAACATCTGGTCAAGAGTCCAATACTAAAATCTCCTTCTGGGAAAGCGAAACCTTGGAACTCGACCAACCTCATGACGACGCACTAGTCATAACCCTCAATGTGGCTGGATATGAGCTGCCCAAACTAATGGTGGACACCGGGAGCTCCGTATATCTTATATTCTACAACGCCTTGAAAGGCATTATGAGATTTCTGGCCAGAAGGCCAACCTCATAGGTTTCTCCGGAGAAACCACCACTTCCCTGGGAACCATCAAGCTCCCGGTGATAGTTGGAGGAGTTATGAAAATGGTTAACTTCATAGTAATTGACAAACCAACCCCATTTCATGCGATACTGGCCGTGGATTTACAAAATGCGAGCCGTAGCCTCGACATATCACCAATGTATGAAGTTCCCAACTCCGACAGGAGTAGCTACAGTACAAGGTAGCCATAAAATATCGAGAGTTTGCTACCTGGGAGGGTTCCAAATCATAAAGGAATCCGCTCAATAACAATTACAGATCCGGGAACAGCAGGCGATGCATCAAAACATTCGAGGCCCCCGCGGAACCTCACCGAACAAGTTTGCATCGATCAAGCTCACCCCGAAAAATGCTTTCGCATCGGGTCGGAATTACCTTCGCCAAAGAGAAGCTCATACGATTCCTCGCAGAAAATTACATGAAAGGCATCGATCCGCGGGTAACGACACATAAGTTAAATGTAATCCCGACGTTTCAACCCGTAAAACAAAAGCGGCGCAAGCTTGGCCTCAAAAAGCCTCAAGCAGTAAACGATGACGTCGACCGACTAATGAAAGCAGACGCAATCAGAGAAATCCACTATCCGGACTGGCTAGCCAACCCAGTGGTTGTCAAAAAGAAAAATGGGAAGTGTAGGACCTGCGTAGACTTCATAGACTTGAACAAAGCATGTCCCAAAGACAGCTTCTCGTTAGCCCACATCGACCGACTAGTCGAGGCCACTGCGGGCCACCAATTATTGTCCTTCATGGACACTTTCTCGGGGTATAGTCAAATAATGATGGACCTAGATGACCAAGAGAAAACCGCCTTTATAACAGAGCATGGGATCTACTGTTATAAAGTGATGCCCTTTGGATTGAAAAACGGTGGAGCCAGTTACCAAATGCTCGTGAAAAAAATGTTCGCTGGGAAACTCGGAAAAACGATGAAAGTCTATATAGATGACATGCTCGTCAAATCCGCCAACGGAGATGACCATGTCAATAATCTCAATGAATGCTTTGATATCCTCAACAAATATGACATGAAACTCAAGCCCGCTAAGTGCACCCTCGGGGTACCATCCGGAGAATTTCTCGAGTACCTCGTGATGGAGCGACGAATCGAAGCCAACCCACACCAAATAGCCACCTTCCTAGAAATGTCGTCACCAATAACGACCAGGGAGGTGCAAAGGCTGACTGGGCGAATCGCAGCCTTGAATCGGTTCATCTCCCGATCAACTGACAAGTGTCTTCCGTTCTACAAACTTCTGCGAAACAACAAAAAGTTTTTGTGGGACGAAGAATGCGAAGAAGCCTTCAGGCAACTCAAAGCCTACCTTTCCCAGCCTCCGATCCTTTCCAAGCCTGTTGAACGAGAACCTCTGTACCTTTATATCGTTGTTTCCCCAGCAGCTGTGAGCGGAGTGCTGGTAAGGGAGGAACAGAACGAACAAAAGCCTGTTTATTATACCAGCAAAAGTCTTTTAGACGCCGAGACGCGATATTCAGCTATGGAGAAGCTGGCCCAGGCGGTTGTCACGGCAGCTATGAAACTCCGACCATACTTCTAGTCGCACTCAATTGTTGTAATGACATCTCAGCCTTTGCGCTCGACATTGTACAGTCCCAGCCAATCCGGACGCCTCGCTAAGTGGGCCATTGAGCTAAGCGAGTACGACATCGAATACTGACCGCAAACAGCAGCTAAAGCTCAAGTTCTGGCCGACTTTGTCATCGATGTAGCCACCGAGTATGTGGACACAAACTCCGTAGCCCGAAAATGGACGCTCCATGTCGATGGAGCCTCCTCAAAACAGGGGTCCGGGATTGGTCTGAGGCTAGCCTCCTCAATGGGAGAACTGATAGAATAATCTTACAGACTAGGCTTCAACCCCTCAAAAAATGAGGCCAAATACGAAGCACTGATCGCAGGTTTAAGGTTAGCAATAGAACTCGGGATCCGAGAATTGAATGCTTACAGTGACTCTCAGTTAGTAGCTAGCCAATTTCATGGAGAGTACAAAACAAGGGACGAACGAATGGAGGCATACCTCGAGATTGTTCAAAACCTCACCAAACAGTTCAGCAAATTCGAACTGACAAGGATCCCACGTGGAGAAAATTCCTCCGCTGACGCTTTAGCGGCGTTAGCATCCACCTCCGACCCCCTCGTTAAAAGAATAATACTTGTAGAAGGTATAGGAAAGCCCAACATCGACATAGCAACAAAAGATGCGATCAAATCCAACCTAGAAGAATACAAAGAGGAAGCTCAGCCCTCAGGAATAGCTACCGCAGCTACTTGACGCGCGTCCCTCAGTCAAGTCTTCACCACCTTTTGGTTCCCAAAAACCAAAACCCGCAACACCAAAAGGCGAACTCCCGGGGCCACAAGGCAGGTCCAAAGGCCAAGCATTTGCGCTACCATCAACCTCGAAAGCGAAATTCCACCTGAGGACATTCCACATAATGCCTCTGGGGGCATGGTCCAGAATTCCGAAACAAATGACAACACGAAAGGTATTCCTGAGAACAAAGCCTCCGAGGAGCCTGATTCCCACAATACCTCTGGGGGAAACAGCCTGACTCAGGAAGAGTTAGGCAACAACCCGGAACCTGAACCAACGCAAGCTCCTACTTTGTCTCTCCATTACAAAGTACTCGGAAGGTTNCCCCCCCCCCCCAATAAATGAGTGGCTCGAAAACTCAAAGCTTTAAGTGCAAGATATTGCATAATCGAATCCAATCTCTACAAACGAAGCATCTCAGGACCATACCTCAGGTGTGTCCATGGCCTTGATTCCCTTAGACTCATGGCAGAGGTATATGAAGGCTCATGTGGAAACCACTCGGGTGGCCGAGCACTAGCCATCTGAATCAAGAGACAAGGCTATTTCTTGCCGACTATAATCACAGATTGCGAAACCTACTCTGCCCAATGTGACACGCCAGAGGCACGCCCCGATTATCCATCAGCCGACCGAAAAACTATCTTCAATATCAGCACCATATCCCTTTATGAGATGGTCCATGGACGTCATTGGTCCATTCGTACCCTCGGGTGGACAACAGAAGTTACGTTTCGTATTAGTTATGGACCGAGGCAGAAGCCCTCCAGCAAGTCACGAGGGTCGAAGTAGAAGCCTTCATATGGCGAGATATCGTATGTCGCCACGGAGTTCCATACGAGATCATTACTGACAATGGATCTCAATTCACATTTGACGATTTCCGGTCGTTCTGCGACACCTTGAACATACGTCTCACTACCTCTACCCCAAGGTACCCACAAGGGAACGGTCACGCAGAGGCCGCTAATAAGTCAATGTTAGCCAACCTAAAAAAACGCCTAGGAACCTAAAAAAAGTCCTGGGCCGACAAACTCCCAGAGGTTTTATGGGCATGTCGAACCACCCCGCGATGGGCAACCAAAGAGACTCCTTTCTCCTTAGCCTACGGGATGGAAGTCGTCGTTCCCGCCGAAGTCTCGGTTGGAAGCCTCCGGCGGAGCCTATGAACCTCGAACCCGGAAGCCAACGACCAGTTACTCCTGGACAATCTCGACTTGATTGAGGAACGACGAGACCAAGCCTTTGCCCGCATTCAAAACTACCAGCAGGTAATGGCACGACATTACAACTCTAAAGTCAAATCACGTAAATTCGTGATAGGTGATCTCGTACTTCGAAAAGTATTTGAAAATAAGACCCGGTGTCTATAAGCTCATAAAGGTGCGAACCGAGGTACCAGAGATACGATCATGGAACGCCATGAATCTCAAAAAATACTACCATTAGGTACCCAAAAAATCGAACTACGTTAGGCTTGATCCCTTGACAGGGTACGTAGGCAGCTTCTTAAATGAGCGCAGCCCCACTTCACTAATAACCACTATCTCAATGGGTCAAATGTCTCGATGAGCATGTGTTCTAACCATCAAGACAACTGACTCCTGAACTACGATACGTCCGTACAATCTGACCTCGAGCATTGACACATGCACTGTTCATAACAAAACCAGGTTCCTAGAAACCTAAACACCTAAAATAGGTCATAAAATCCTATCAATCAAAACCAGGTTCCTAGAAACCTAAACACCTAAAATAGGTCTTAAAATCCTATCAATCAAAACCAGGTTCCTAGAAACCTAAACACCTAAAGTAGGTCTTAAAATCCTATCAATCAAAACTAGGTTCCTAGAAACCTAAACACCTAAAATAGGTCTTACAATCCTATCAATCAAAACCAGGTTCTTCGAAACCTAAACACCTAATAGGTCTTAAAATCCTATCAATCAAAACCAGGTACCTAGAAACCTAATAGGTCTTGAAATCCTATGAATCAAAACCAGGTTCCTAGAAACCTAATAGATCTTAAAATCCTATCAGTCAAAACCAGGTTCCTAGAAACCTAAAACATCGTAAAAGATCTTAAAATCCGATCAATTCAATCAGGTCCCTAGAAACCTGAGCACATGAAACACATACTCAAAGCTTATCGAGACTAAGTCCAATCTAGCCCAAGGGCCCGAAGGCTCAAAGCAGTCAAGGGGCCTTAAGGTCTAACAATCGAACCTTAACGACTGAGTTATACCAGGCTTCCAAGACCTTTTTTAGGCGTCTCCGAAGCCTGGATCGTAGCCAGAGCCTTAAAAAGGCATGAACGAAAATTCTTAGACCATCTAAATAGCACAAGAGCCGTAAGGGCAAACAAACCATCTTGAAATCTAAGTCAATGGATAAACCTCCTGACCGAAAAAAGACCAAAAAAATAAATAAATAAATAAATTAAGTCCTAAATCTAACAAGGACTACCAAGTCATGTTTAGGAGAATGATCATGCAACAAAGTAAGAAACCAAAAATACTTAATAAATGCATTAAAATGCAGCAAAAAGTCTAAGAGTTTAAAAGCCTCTCCAGGCTCCAGGTTCATGAGTTTAAAAGCCTCTCCAGGCTCCAGGTTCACGAGTTTAAAAGCCCCTCTAGAGCCCAAACAATGTACTTAAAAAAAAGAAGGGGGGGGGGGAAAGGAGCCTCACGTGGCCCAAAATCTAACAGAACATAAAAACTTAGCAAATCTTCAAACACCGAGACCCTCCGCAGCCTGAGCTTCACCTCCATCGATAGCTTGCTCCAGAGGTTCGCTGATCAACGACACCTCTTATCCATCCTCCTTATCAGCCTGGTCCTGCACAGGCGGATCTGGAGTAATAACATCCATAGGTCCCGAGCTTTCGGATAATCGGGGAAGAGGAAGCTTTGAAACAGAAAAGTCAGAAACCAAAGAATTATCATAATTTTCGACAACTGAAGGAAGCAGAGCCAATAGACGACCGTATTCTTCTTGAACGCTTCTGATGTCCTTCGAAATAAGACCCGCCAAAAGCTCTATGTTAGCCTGGACTTCCTGAGCATAGATTTGGGCAGAAACCTCGTCTCCTTTCTTCTGGAACTTCTCTTTGATAGATACCAAAATCTTCTCATAAGCCCTGATCACCTCCTTATTACCAGCTCTCACAGCTCTCCTAACTTCTGCATCCCTGTTCGAAACAAGATCCTTATTGGCTGAAATGAGTTCGTTAACCTGAGCATCAACTATCTTTTTCGCTCTTTCAAGTGCCAGAATCTTATTACTCTTAACTTTGAGATCCAGGGATAGATGAGCTATCTTTCACTTGCGAGCCTTCAATTGAGACATCAGCTCCCCCACTTGGGCTTGGAGCTTCAGAACGTCGGATCTGGATTGAACAAGAGAATTTTTTGTGTCCTGAAAGGAAACTCTCACGTCCTCGAGCTCACGAGCATCAAGAAAGTCCTCAAATAAGTTCTCATAACCAACGGTGGATCGATTGATCGTGCTAGCCAACTAAGTTACAAAAATGAATCAGTAAGGAATCAGTCAGTCAAAAGAACAGCAGAATAAGGGAAAAACTACCTAACAAAGATGGTAGGATATATCCAGATAACCTGCTTTGTTCCTCAAACTGTTAATAGCTGGAAAGGGGGACCCTGGCTGCTTCATATGACGCATAAGGGTAGCCAGCCCCCAGTTGTCATCAAGCACTGAGCCTGGACCTGAGTGAGTAAAGTTCCAGGCACCCTAACCACCCTTAGAGGAAGAAGAAGAAGTTCTGGCTACTCTATCCCCAGAGCTGGAACGAACCCTCTTGGCGGAAGGACAGTCAGATTCCTGGCTACCCCTCGAAACATGGGGGCTAGCGACGTTATCTCCAGAAATCATAACTTTTTTCCCTCTAGGATCAAAATGGTCTGCACCAGAGGTGTCGATTTCTGTGTTCTGCCTTAGGGTGGTAGGAGCATCATGAATGGTTGTGATTGGGAGAACCACCTGTGGAGGCTTAGATGAATCGTCATCGAGCATCTCCCTAATTGACTCACGAAAAAAACCTGCGGGGACCTTGTAACTCAAGCTCCCTTTGGAGTGAGAACCACCAGAGGTCCTCATTTGATGAGATCTAGCATCAAGGGAACGGAAGGAAGGCTGAAGTGGCATCTGCTGGACAGTCTTTGAGGTGCTAGCTTCTGTGGAAATGTCGACAGGAGAAACGTCTTCGGACACTGGACACAAGAAGCACTTCCTATAAATAAAAAAAGCAAAATAACAAGACAAAAGATTTATGGCTGAGAAAGCTTACCTTCAAGTTGGTTCACAGGGATCGGTTCAGGGTACGTAATCCTATTATACTCAGGGAACCTGGCCTTGCGGATCCTTAGAGACGGGAAATCCGACCTGTTAAGAGGCCCTTGTTTTAGCCTCCTTACCAGGGCTCTGGCTATCTTGAGAGAGGCGTTTGGAGGGTCCGTAAAACCTGGAAATAGCAACGAAAACACATTAGCAACATAATATTTAGGGCAGCAAATCTCAGAGTAATAAGAGCAACCCTAACTGATCAAGCGAACCCAAGAGGTACGCATTGAGCGACCCTCAGGGACCGTAGAAGGGTCAACTTTTACAAAAAGAACTTTTTACGCCAGAACTCATCATTAACGGAAAATGAGAAGATCCCACGGCCAGGGCGAGCCGCGAGGTAATAGGTACCACCGACCCCTTTGGTAGGGTTACTTTCTTTGTTCATGTAAAGATTAACCAAATCTTGGATCCCGAACTCAATCCCTTCCTCTCTGGATCTGCTAATGAGACCCATGACTACCCAAATAACGGAAGGGCATAGCTGGGGAAGAGCCAAATTGTAATGATCAAGGAGATCTAGCAAGAGAGAAGGGAGAGGGAATCGAAGATGACATTTCGAAATGTATTGTTCGTGGACACAGAACCACTCCTTTGGTGCATGCTCAGGGGTCTCTAGAGTTGAGGGGACCAGCATCAAGTTTTCGGGGCACCAGCCTTCACTATCAGGTTACATACCTCCTGTCTGTAAGAGAAGAAGGCTGGTGGGGTCCAAAAATGATGCCTCCGAGATCGGTCAGGGTAAGAGCTCGAGAGACCATCTCTGTTTTAATAGCCACGACAGTGGCCATGTCGATTATGGTTGGATTTTCCACTTGCGTTTACGGACTTCTTTCGGAGCCTTAGAACCACCTACCTTATCTTTACTCTTACTCATAGTAAAAAAGTAGGAGAAGATCAATTGGGAGTCGAAAAAGAAGAAAAAGAGACTGGAGAGTTTCTGGAAAGGGAAATTCCTAAAGGACTTATGGAGGAAGGATCGAAAGACACGAAAACAGTTTTAAGAAAGGAAAACGAAACAAAATGACGAGATAAAAAGTAGAAAGGGAAGAGAGGCTAGCTTGGTGATCGTGCAAGTGGCGTATGGAGGTGGAAGTGGTGCAGTTAATGATGGTTTTATATCACTTCAAATCTTTACAAAACCCAAGTGTAACCCTTCGGTTCCCCTTTTGCGACAGCCGTTTGATCAAGCATATCAAATCTCGACCCTTGGATTGAGGCAAATCAAATCTTTAATATAAGATTTGACAATATCTTTGGCGGGATTTCTTCCAGGAGAAGGGTTCTCGCATCTCGGCCCATAGAACATCGGCCCAAGACGCTGGGGGCATTTGTTAGGGCTAAATCCTGTAGGCCCATCACGAACCAAAAAGATGAAGCTGGGTTGAAGTGACGAGGCCTTCCATGTAGCCAAGCCCATTCAGAGACCAGAGGAAACTTCGTTTGGTCAAAGAAGAGGCAGAGGTTGCGAGATCATGGGGAGGAGATCTCGCCAAGTTGGTTCCGAGGATCCTGACGGATTAGGCTATAAAGGAGAGAAGGCAGAAGATGGCGAGAGGGGGAGCCTTCGAGAATAGGATAGTAACATTCTGGATACTTAGAGAGAGTATTTTAGTTTCGATTATCTTTCTTTTGCTTTCCTGTAAAAACTTTCGACACACACATAAATATAATTAGAGCAATATTCATTTGATCCATAATCCTAGCTCAAACGGGATTCGTTCCCACCTTGATCCACCACTAAACCTCTTTTAATTTACCCTAAAGTAATTGTGAGATCTAACCCTCACAGTGGCCTTGACTCTTGGTTGGCCTTCTTGGCCTTATTTCTTTTTTGCCCTTCGGGGCTTTAAAGCTTATCTCTTGGCCCTTTGTCTCTTTTTATGAATATTTCTTTTAGCTCTCTGTTGTCTTTTTGCCTTAGCAAGCTTTTGACTTAGATTCATAGATGATGCCTAGGTGGGCTTCTTGTAATTAGCACTTTGGCCGGCTGACTCTTGGCTATTAGCCTCTGGCCTTTGCTTTAACCGGCTGGCTTCTGGTTGCGAGCTTCTAGCCTCGTTACCTTGGTCGGCTGGCTTTCAGCCTTGAGCCTCTTGCTGTTATGCCTTGGTCAGCTGGCTTTCAGCCTTGAGCCTCTAGCCGTTATGCCTTAGTCGGCTAGCTCCTAGCTTTGGGCTTTCAACCTCTTTGCTTTGGGCGATTGGCTGCTAGCTTTGGGCTTTTAGCCTCTTTGCCTTGAGCGTTGGTTTCTGGTTTTAAATCTCTAGCCTCTGTGCCTTGATCGGCTGTATAGCTTATGGTTTTGGACCTCTAGCCTTTGTCGATAACCCAGCTAATTGACTTATGGCGTATTGGCCTCTAGTCTTTGTCGTGTTTTGCGAGAGTTCTTGAGTTCCAAGTTAGGATAATCTCATTATCACTTTTTTTAGGGAGCTCTGCTTCTTGTCCTTAGACAATTTTTAGATTCCCAAGACGCGTTTTTAGCCTCTTGATACCCGGAGGTACCTTCTGCCTTTTTGGCATTCTGTTACCCGGAGGTAACCACTTGCTTGCGTTTTTTTTTGGCCTCTTGATACTCGGAGGTAT
The DNA here is from genome assembly GCA_900406275.1 of Anastatica hierochuntica. Classification (NCBI taxonomy): domain Eukaryota; kingdom Viridiplantae; phylum Streptophyta; class Magnoliopsida; order Brassicales; family Brassicaceae; genus Anastatica; species Anastatica hierochuntica. Next base: position 5,796 of record OVAN01009794.1, on the reverse strand, counting down.
CTTCTGGCTTTTTCGGCATTATGCTACCCAGAGGTAACCACTTGCTTGGATTTTTTGTCTTTTGATTCCCGGAGGTATCTTCTGGCTCTTTGGCATTCAGCTATCCAAAAATAGCTGATTATGCTTTGTTGTACTCTGCTTCCTGCAGTGAAGCCACTCTCAGTCTTATTTGTTTTGCTGGTATGAACCTCCTCCGCAAAGGGATCCAAGTGACAGACTTTTCTTCTACCTCCCACATCTTGGTAAGTAGGTATGGGTGATACTCCTGTGCTCAGACCGCATAGCTTTTGCATTTACTGCGGTCTGGTAAGCAAGGTTAAGCTTGTTTTTGCTTTCTGCTAAGCGCTCTGCTTTTCGGTTAGCCACTCTCTGTTTAAGCAGAATAAGCAATTTTGTCTCTTGCTTTCTTTCGGATGTTTTCCCTTGTTCAAGCAGAGTTTCTTTGTTTTTTTTAGCCTTTCGCTTTTGCTTTGGAAGGGTACGTTGCTTGTGTTACTCCTTTATTGAGGAGTAATCGTTCAACTTATTTACCCCTTGTTTTTGCTTTGGCTTTGAAGGGTACGTTGTCTATGTTACTCCTTTGTTGGGGAGTAATCATTCAAGTTAATTTCCCCTTGCTTTTTGCTTTGGCTTTGAAGGGTATGTTGTCTATGTTATTCCTTTATTGGGAAGTAATCATTCAACTTATTTACCGCTTGATTTTAACTGAATTTTCTCGTGAGAAAGCAGTTGTTTTATTGATGGGTATCCTTGCTTTGACGTATCATGATTACATAAAAAGATGTAGAAAAATTGAAAATCCAAAACAGAAAACATATTTGGGGTTTGGTCGTCCGGGTCAGGCGCATTGCTCTAGAAGAAGTAAGACTTTAGGTGTAACGCATTCTAGCTATTTGGCTGTACTTTTCTGTACTTGTCGTGTAACTTGTATGCCTATGCTCCTTTGACTTCTACAAATTGGTATGGTCCTTTCAGCCAGGTGCCAACTTTCCCGCGGCCATGTCCCTGGTATTCTCAAAGACTCGGCGCAGTACCCATTCTCCTTATTGGAACGTTCGTGTTCGTACCTTCTTATTGTAGCTGCGAGCTACTTCTTGTTGGTACTTCCAGTTTCGGATTCTTGCAGCTTCCCTTTTTTTATCAAGGAGATCCAGGGACAAAGCCATCAGCTCTTCATTCTCTCTTGGGGTTATAAGCTCTGACCTGGCTGTAGGGACACTAACTTCGGCTGGGGACACTGCCTCTGTTCTATAGACCAGGAAGAAAGGTATTTCGCCGATGGAAGTCTTAATGCTTGTTCGGCATGCCCATAGGGTAGCTGGAAGCTCTTCGACCCAGTTGCCTTTGGCGCCGTCCAACCTCTTTTTCAGAAGGTTGACTACCGTTTTGTTGGTGGATTAGTCTTGCCCATTGGACTGCGGATGTCTTGGAGTTGCGAAACTCAGCTTTATGCCCCAATCTTCGCAATACTTCTTGAAGTTTTTGCTTGTGAATTACGGACCATTTTCTGTAACTATCTCTTGAGGCGTTTCGAATCGTGTTACCATTTTTTTCCAGAGGAACCTCTTGATTTGGACATCCGTAATCTTGCTTAAGGCTTCTGCCTTTACCCACTTAGAGAAGTAGTCTGTGACTACCAGAAGGTACTCTAGCTGCCCGGGAGCTGTCAGGAATTTTCCCACGATGTCCATTCCCCATTTCATGAATGGCCATGGAGATCTTATGGCCTTGAGGTTTTCCGAGGGCAGCTTGGATACCTGGGTATGCCTTTGGCATTTATCGCAGTGCTTGGCCATCTGGAGGGCGTCTTGGGCCATTGTAGGCAAGTAGTAGCCTGCCCTCTTGNTTAGCACCAAGCTTCTTCTGCTAGAGTGGGATCCACATTCGCCCTCGTGCAGCTCCTTGAGGACTAGGTCTGCATCTTCCGGCTTTACGCACTTGACGTATAGACCCGAGAAGAATCTTCTATAAAGCTTTATGTGGATCAGGCAGTAGCGGGATACTTGCCTTTTGATCTTTCGGCATTCGCTCCTCAAGTTGGGCAGGACGTCATCTCTTAGGTAGGACGTAATGGGCGTCATCCAGGTTTCTTCTTCTTCTATGTTAGAGACCTGGGGCCCTTCGGATTCTTCGCCTGTAGCCAGCCATTGGAGGTCCAACAATGGTACGCTAGTCGCCTCCGTTGTTTTTAGGGCTGACGCCAAGTTGGCCAGGGCATCTGCATAGGAGTTTTGTTCCCTTGGGATCTGTGTGAGTTTTCATGCTTTGAACGAATCGACGAGCCTCTTGGCTATGGCTAGATACTTGGTCATGCTAGCATCTTTTGCCTGGTAATCGCCTTGTGTCTGGCTTACGATCAATTGGGAGTCACTGTAAACTTGCAAATTTTCTATTCTCAAGTCTTTTGCCAGGCTGAGTCCCGCAATTAAGGCTTCATACTCATTTTCATTGTTGGTGGCTTTGAAGTTGCATCTTACTGCTCTTGATACCATTTCTCCTCTTGGTGAGATGAGCACGAGGCCTACGCCTGCCCCTCGTATATTGATGGATCCATCCACATTGAGTTCCCACTCTTCTTCGCCTTTGTTTTCTTGGCGGGGAGAATTCTACTATAAAGTCAGCCAGGACCTGTGATTTACTTACGTAGTACACCGGATGCTGCTTGCTTTCTTCTTCTCTGACCAAAACGGCACTCACGGTGTGCTCTGAGATGGCCAGGTACAGGAGCAGAGGCTCTCTGTCTTGGGGTTTGGAGAGAAGAGGTGGCGTTGTGAGATATTCCTTGAGTCTGACTAGGGCGTCTCCAGACTCTTGGTTCCATTCAAATTTCCCCGTGAACTTAAGGGCTTCAAAGAATGCATGCGACTTGTCGGACAACATGGATATGAATCTACTCAAGGCTGCCATTCTCCCGGTGAGCTTTTGAACGTCTCGTGGAGTCTTGGGCAAAGGGATCACCTGGATCGCCCTTATTTGCTCTAGGTTCGCTTCAATGCCTATGTATGTGACAATGTACCCCAAAAGTTTCCCAGAGCTTACCCCGAATGAGCACTTAGAGGGGTTGAGCTTCATGTTATACTTCCTCAAAGTGGAGAAAGCTTTCTACAGGTGGGCTATGTGGTCTTCCGTATCTAAGAACTTGACCAGCATGTTGTCTATATAGACTTCCATGGTCTGGCCGACTTGGTCTGCGAACATCATGTTGACTAACCTCTGATAAGTGGATCCTGCATTCTTCAACCCAAAAGGCATTACCTTGTAGCAATAGATTCCATGAGAGATCATGAAGGATGTCTTTTCCTGGTCTTCCAGGTGCATAAGTATTTTATTGTACCCGAAAAAGGCATCTATGAAGCTCATTAGCTGGTATCCAGCTGTGGCGTCGACCGGCTTATCTATGTGAGGCAGTGGAAAGGGATCTTTGGGGCAAGATTTGTTTAGATCCGTGAAGTCTATGCAGACCCGCCATTTGCCGTTTTTCTTCCGGACCACGACGACATTTGCTAGCCAATCTGGGTAGTGGATCTCTCTACTGAACCCAGCCGCCAGGAGGTTTTTGACTTCGTTGATGATGTGGTCTCGTTCAGGTGCGAACTTCCTCCTTTTTTCTTGACTGTCGGGTATGAGGGATCCACTTGCAGCTTGTGGACTATGACTTATGGATCTATTCATGGCATATCCACGTGGAACCAGGCGAAGCAGTCTGCATTGGATCTGAGAAAGTCTATCAACCTTTGGCGTATGCCTTCCTGTAATCTTGCCCCTATTATGAGGTTTATGCCTTATTCTCCGGGTACCAGAGGGACGTCGTCCAGCTGTTCCACTTCCGGCTCTTCAGTATGCAATGCGGGAAGTGGCTTATGTAATTGTTATAACGGAGCCGTCTTTCCCTTCAAGGTGGTTTGGTAGCAAGATCGAGTGTTTTCTTGCTCACCCTTAATCTCTTTGATTCCCCATGGGGTTGGAAACTTGAGTACTTGGTGCAAGGTTGATGGCACTGCACTCATCTCGTGTATCCAGGGTCTGGCCATGATCATGTTGTAGGCGAAGGGACAATCTATGACAGAAAACTTAGTGGATAAGTTGATTCCTCCGGGGAAAATCGAGAGTGCAATTTCTCCAATTGTCTGTTTGACTTCCCCACTGAAGCCCAGTAGCGGCGTGGTCTTCTTGATCAAGGCTTCCTGGGTCAGACTCAGGTCCGTGTATGTTCCCAGAAAAAGTACGTTAGTAGAGCTTCCATTTTCGATGAGTACTCTCTTTACCAAACAATTCGCCACCAACAAGGAGACAACTAATGCGGTGTCAGAATTCCGTCTTGTCCTCCAGCCGTGAAACTTATGACTTCCTGGCTGAGATTTTGGCTCTTGACTTCCGGGGTGCTATGATTGTGTTTTAGCGAGCCTCGTGCTTTTCTTGGCAGCAGTGTGTGTGATGCCACTTATCTCTGAACCCCCAGATATGACATTGATCACCCTATCGTGTCTTGGGAAATCAGGAGCTTGACGGTCATCTAGGACTCTTGTTCCTGGTTACCCAGCATCTCCTTAGCCTTGTTGGAAAGGAATTCTCTTAGGTATCCATTTTTAAGCAGCTCGTTGTGATGCACTTTTGATAAGGATTTACTCGAATTTGGATGCTAATCTCACTGAAACAAGAGGATACTTTCTGTTTTTAGTTTTCTATGAAATCTACGAAAAAAGATGGAGGAATTTTGATGGTTTTATGAAGGATAGAAGCCTTTAGATCAGGTGAATGAACTCCTTTTAAGATCTGAAAGACAAGATGCTTGTTTAGAGAATGAACTCTGTAAGCAAAACGGATTGTTCGAATTGAACAAAGGATTCACAGCTCTGTGAAGAAAAATGATTTTTGATTGAAAGATGAATGAATCTAAAAGTCTGCAGAACAATGTTTAAATAGAAAACTACCTACGGTTGTCGAAAATTCTAACTTAAACAAACCCATATTTTCGACAAAACCAAACCAAAGATAACCCAAATTAACCTAAAATAAAAACTCCCTTAAATTGTTTCTAAACCAGACCCAAAATCAAACCAGACTTTAATTAAAATCTGAGTCTAAAATTGAACCATAAAAACTGAAAAATTAATTTTCTTGGTCGCTGCTTGGTTTAGCTCCTGAATTGAATTCGAACTTGGTATAGAGTGAACCAACGTTTGAATTCGATTATGCAGCCTCCTAGTCTGTGATCTTGTAATTGGACCCTTAGACAATTCGATGGGATGATTTTGATCTGCGATTTGATTTGAATCAGCTTCTTCTCCATCTTCAAACTCATCCCCACTTAAGCTCAGCTCCATTCCAGCTCCGTGCTCATCCTGTGTTGCATTATCCCCTCCGCCTTTAAAAAGATTTGTCCTCAAATCGGTTTCATTTGCAGGGAAAGGAATTAAGTCAGCAACATTGAAAGTTGAACTCACAGTATACTTACCTTGGAGATCGATCTTATAGGCATTATTATTGATGTGTTCTAGCACTTTAAATGGCCCATCTATTCGCTTATTAAGCTTGGACTTTCTTTCTTCTGGGAATCGATCCTTTCTCAACCGAATCAAGACCAAATCTCCAGGTTCCAAAATCAGTTCCTTCCTTTTCTTATTGGCGTGTCTAGCATAGGCAGCAGTGCTTGACTCGATGTTCTTTTTAACCTGTTCATGCAAAGACACAACGTACTCGGCCTTGGCTTTTCCATCAAGGTTAGCTTTTTCACTTCGAGGTAATGGCAGTAAATCCAATGGAGTCAATGGACTAAAACCATAAACAATCTGAAAT